>JABUQX010003317.1:0-7500 GCA_015478945.1 Trachelipus rathkii | reverse complement strand
TAAAAATTTTAAATGTTTTAGAAATTTTCAATAATTCTGAAATATTTAAATGCTCAAAGAAACATCGATTTTCCTTTATTATAAAATTCTGTCTATTTCAATTAATAATTTAGTGTTGCTGTGTATTAATTACGGGTCATAAATAATCGTAATAAAATTTTACTAAATCCTGAAGCCTTTTTTTTTGCAAACAACAACAACAACAACAACAACAACAACAACAACAACAACAACAACAACAACAACAACAACAACAACAACAACAACAACAACAACAACAACAACAACAACAATAAAACTGACAAAATTTGAATTGCTCCTATTTTTTTTTTTTTGCATACTTTTTACTTTAATATTGCTCATATTAAATTGACTCAATTAATTTCGGCTTTAAATTAATCCCATATTAATATTCCTCTGAGATTAATCGATAAAGCTTTGCCGTAATTATGATATTTGAACATTTTTGAACAGAAATTTAATTTTCATTTTACTTCCTTTAATTAATACGAAGCTTAAAATATAAATATTTTTAAATCTTTTCGTTTATTAAAATTTAAATAAATGATTTTTTTTAAATGACCTCCAAACTCTTTCTGATAATCCTTTATCAAATTTTTTTTATATTTATTTTCATTTTTTTAACTATATTTCCTCTGGCTGTCAAAGTACTGTCAAAGTACTGTCAAAGTACTGGCTGTGAGTACTCAGCAATTATGGGATGAGAAAGCCGGGAGTTTTAAAAACTATTCTTGAAGCGTTCTTTTTTGGGAACGTGGATGGTCTAGTGGTTAGAGCGCCCGGTCACTGTTAACTCAGCGACGCGGAGTCCAGGTTCGAATCCTGCTGATGGAGAGTAAAATCTCCTTTGACTCATTCAGTTCAAAACCATGGGAAATTAAAAAAAATAGATAATGGGAGTGTGTTCCAGACGTTACCAGTGTAGTATCTTTAAGATTGAGCATAGCTATTAAGTAAGAGTTTCTCAGAGTTTTTATTTTAACTAATTTTTATGGAATGTAGTTGTCATGTCATTACCTTCACTTGGAGGAAGTTGATGGTGTTGAGGTTCACAAATGCTTCGTCATAGAGGCGACATATGAGCTTCAGAATGAGAGAACTCTGATTGAAAGGTTCATAAGCCTGTTATTTTAATAATAATAATAATAATAATAATAATAAAATAATAATAATAATAATAATAATAATAATAAAATAATAATAATAATAATAATAATAATAATAATAATAAAAATAATAAAGAATAATAATAATAATAATAATAATAATAATATTTATAATAATTATATTTATAAATAATAATAATAATAATAATAATAATAATAATAATAATAATAATAATAATAATAATAATAATAATAATAATAATAATAATAATAATAATAATAATAATAATAATAATAATAATAACAGTAATAATAATAATAATTATAAAAATAATAACAATAATAATAATAATAATAACAATAATAACAATAATTACAATAATAACAATAATAATAACAATAATAATAATAATAATAATAATAGTAGTATGAGAGCCACCTGCGCGAACCCACCCTTTTCGATATGAAGGAATAGAGATATAGGTCTGAAACTTGGAATATAATCTATGTATGTGATAAACTGATCCCACGCGAGTTTTGGTGACCGTAGGTGACCCCTAAGGGGGGGTCACCCCCGAGGGTGGACGCCGATATTTGGTTTACGCTCTTTTTGCGGGATCTGAGCGACCGAAATTAAGCCTAACGAGAGTTAAGTTCGAGCGTGATGACGTAATCTCGTCGCAGACGAGATTACGTCAGCGCGCGAGAGCGCGCGCGCGCACATACACATACACATGCCCATTATTATTATTATTATTATTACATCGAAGAAGTGATCCCGAAGGGGATCACTTCTGAGTTGTTTTTTAAACCCTTCTGCGCCTGCTTCAGCGACTCCGAGTCCGCACTGCACGGCACTGCCCCGGTCCGCACCGCCCCGCACCGCACCTCTGGCTCCGACATATATCTATATAAGTTAGAGTTATCGTATCGATCTAAAATTTGGGGGGTGGTTAGTGATGACGTACCCTATTCGTATACGAAGTTACGTCCCCCTGGGTCTCCCCGAAGGGGACCCCACCCCTCTTCAAACATTAAAATATTGATGTAGAAGGCTGAAATTTGTGTTGAGAATTCAGATGTTAGTTTCTAGAAAGACTTGGTATTGGATTCTGATGAGTTGGCTCCGGCACCTGTGCTGGAGCCACTGCGGTGCCGAGTTAATAAAACAGTCGTATAACAACAATGTTGATGTGCTTATATATTGTTATTGGATCTGTAGATTTTCGAAAATAATGGTTTCAGAACCATAAAAGAAAAAAAAAATCAATAAATTAAAATAAATAAATTAAATAAAAATTTCTTATTTCTTTTTTGTTTATAACTACAAAATTTAGCGTTTTACATTACCCTTAAAGGCGCAGTAAATCAGCTAAATCAAGCCACTCCAACCATCCCTCCTGTCCAGTTTGATCTATTTATCTATTGATTAAGGGTCAAATTTTACTAAAATTGTCATGTTTTACTACCCTAAAGCAGTAAATCACTAAATCAAGCCACCCAACCTGCATATCTGTCCATCTGTGATCCATTGACTATTGAACTTATTGATCTATTGATTCTAGTTTGATATATTGATTAAGGTCAAATTTTACTAAAATTGTCATGGTTTACATACCCTACCTAAAGCAATAAATCACTAAATCAAGCCACCCAACTGCATATCTGTCCATCTGTGATCCATTGATCTATCCCATCTATGATCTATTGATTAAGGTCAAATTTTGACTAAAAATTGCCATGTTTACATACCCTAAAAGCAAGTAAATCAGTAAATCAAAAGCCATCCTACCTACGCCTCCTGTCCCCACAGGCATCTATTGAAATCTATTGATTTATTGATCTATTGATCTATTGATTAAGGTCAAATTTTTTACTAAAAATTGTCATGTTTTACATACCCTAAATCAGTAAATCAGTAAATCAAACCACTATTCAGCCACCCTCCTGTCCAAATCATATCTTATTATAGATCTATTGACTATTGATCTATTGATCTATTGATTCTATTGATCTATTGATCTATTGATTTAAGTTCAATTTTTACTAAAAAATTGTCATGTTTTACATACCCTAAATCAGAAAATCAGTAAAGCAAAATCAAACCACCATCCAACCCTCCTGACCAGTTGTGATCTATTGACCTATTATTGATCTTATGATTAAGGTCAAATTTTTTACTAAAATTGTCATGTTTTACATACCCTAAATCAGTAAATCAGTAAATCAAACCACTATCCACCCACCCTCCTGACCAGTTGTGATCTATTGATCTATTGATCAATTGATCTATTGATAAAGGTCAAATTTTTACTTAAATTGTAACGTTTTACATACCCTAAATCAGTAAATCAGTAAATCAAACCACATCCACCCACCCTTCCTGACCAGTTAGCTGTTCTATTGATCTATATTTGATCTATTGATCTATTGCATCTATTGATTAAGGTCAAATTTTACTAAAATTGTAACGTTTTACATACCCCTAAATCAGTAAATCAGTAAATTCAAACCATCCGATCCTCTACATCCCTTCCCCACTCTCATACCCTTCTGTGATCTAATTGATCTATTGATTCTATGGATCTATTGATCTATTGATTAAGGTCAAATTTTTTACTAAAATTGTAACGTTTTACATACCCTAAATCAGTAAATTCAGTAAATCAAACTACCATCCTCACCCCTTCCTGTTCATCCTTGAATCTATTGATCTATTGAATCTATTGGATTTAAGGTCACATTTCGAGTATCATTTTTGATAAAAACATAACATAAAATCAAGCTCTTTTTTACAAAGATCAATCAATATATGTTTACGTAACAAAAGTTTTCACGTTAATAAAGCTTACTTAGCACCATCTGAACTATGAATATAATAAACAACGACAAACCTGACATGCCTTAACAAAGTTCCACACTTAACAACCATAAAGTAAACTTAACATAGCATACAAGACACGTAACCTATTTCATTACTTTGTCAAGCATATCTCTAACATAACAATATTAATTTATATTAACATGGTAATATTTAACTAAAATTTATCACAACCTATTGGTTAATTATTATACTGATTCAACGAGTATACTCTAACGTAATAAGGTTTCCACATTCAATAAAGCTAACATGACATAACATGAACTAAGAAAATAATGTACAAAGACAAAACCTAACACAACTTACATCGACGGAATAAACTGTTAACATTATCAAAGTTTCCAAACTTAACACCAGTAAAGCTAACTAACACTGCATGCAAAAACGTAACCTACTCTTACTTTTCCAAGGATATCTCTACCATATTAACGTTAATCTTACACTGACACAATAACATTTAGCAAAATTTATCACAACATTGGTTAATTATCATACTGATCAACGAATATACTCTAACTTAACAAGGTTTCCACATCAATAAAGCTAACATGATGTAACATGAACTAAGAAAATAATTCTGTAATATTTAACAAAAAACGTAACCTAACACCTTGTCAAGCATGTCTCTAACATAACAATGTTAATTTATTTTACCCTCTGTAAAGCTAAACTATGAACATAACATACTTAACACACAACAACCAGACGAATAAACAGCTATCATTAACAACTTAGTCAATAAAGCGAACATACGAGGGAAGTAAAACAAGTTTTCATTTTTATAACATATAAATTTCATGAAAACAACGTTATAGAAATATTATTAAAAACATATAAGTACAATTAAATATTATTTTGTTTAAATATATTAATTCATCTAATCAGAGAACATAGGATTCAAGTTGGGTAAGCTCTATATATCTCTCTAAAGATTCAACACCCTTTGAAAGAATGTAAGTATAAATGCCTTCAGCAACACTAAACCATTTTTTCGGCGTATGTCGATTCAAAAGCTTTATTCAATCCCTCAACATAAGATAAAGTAAAATTCATCCAAGCTGGCGGGGGGGGGAGCGGGAGGGGAAGGGGAGGGAGAGAGGCTGAAGGGGGGAGGGGGTGCCCGGAGGGGGGGGGGGAGCTGATGGGGGGAGGGGGGGAGGGGAGGGAGAGAGAGAGAGCCATGACAGTGCCTGTCTAGACCAGGAGTTCTAGGGGGGAGGGGAGGGGAGGGGAGGATAGGGGAGGGAGGGGGGGGGGGGGTTGTCAAGAGGGGGTTCGTAGGTAGAATGAAGAGTTAAAGCATCCTTATACAGTATTATAACGGGAAACCACATGTTTGGTTGTAAAATATCATAGATTACACGCATGTGCTATAAGTATTAAGTCCTCAAGTATTCAACATCTTTAAGATGCGATGTTAATTCGCTTTTTATTTTTTAGGCAATGCTGTAATATTTTCAGATGTTCGAACTGTGAAACCTATACACTATGTCTGAAGGTCACACAATCGATGGGTTTCCAGTAGTTGGGTACATCAAGGGTTTTAATATCGTCAACACGACGAGAACCACAACGTCTATTTCTATTATAGAACTCTCACGTTATCTTCCAGTTAGAATTTCACTGCAGTCGATATACCCAGAACACACATTTATTCTCTTATCCATCCTGCTGCAATTATTGAATGATCTTGATGAAACTCTTCAACCACAAATGCAATAAAGGTCTATATTTGAAACTCTGGATGGAAATACAAGCAATTGTATCGGTATCCATCCGGTTGACGATTAAATATAAATGACACATCGTTGGGATAACGAAGCTCCTCGTGAAAATATCAACAACAGGTTTAGAGATGCGAGGAGATGCCATCCGTACCAGCACAGCGAAAAAATGTCCTACTGACGGAAATCGTATGCGTAAACAACCCTTAAATGTAATGAGATTTTTTCAACCAAACAGAAGAAAGTAAACAAGAATACGACGTACGAACGAATCATATCAGTTCAAAAGGTTATATATTCTCGTTAGACAACAACAACAACAAACAACAACAACAACAACAACAACAACAACAACAACAACAACAACAAACAACAACAACAACAACAAACAACAACAATTAGAAGTGTCATAATACATTCTTTATATACTAATAACGAATATGTGCGTAACGTAACATTGTTTTCAGATTAATAAAGCTAACATAGCATGACCAGAACTAAGAATATATTATTGTACAATGGCAAAACCTGACACACCTACGCACGAATAAACTATCAACATAACAAACTCCTGCGCTTAACAACAGGTAAACTACATAACACTGCATACAAAACGTAACCCATTCACACTTTTTCAAGCATATCATCTAACATATCAATGTTAATTTTACCTTTTACCATCGTAATATTTAACAAAAACTTTATCCATAACCATGTCTAAGCATCATACTGACAACAAATATATTGCTAATAGTTAACAAAGTTTTACATCAACTTCGTAATATTAAACAAAAATTCATTATAACCTCGTCTAAATATCATAATCTCCAAACGAATAATTGCAAACTATAACAAAGTTTTTACAACATACATTACAAAATAAAAATTTTCTTTCTATTCCTCTCGAACAACATAAACAGATAAGGTTCTGATAGTTAATAAAACTTCATCACAGAGTAAGGCGTAATGATAGCCTTACTGATTATTATAAGGCATGTAAATTCAGGTTAAATGCAGTCAAATCAAACCGACGCCCTCATTCTGCGCATGTCCCACCTATCACCATTTCCTACCAGATTCTCCAGTGACCTCTAGTCGACCTATAGAGTTCAGGTTGCGAATTTCGTCCACGAAGTAATTCTGGAATCTACAGCACACATTAGCGTAAATAAGAATAGCGTGCGATATTATAATATCGTTAACAATATCCCTAATGCAAAACGTGATCCCACATCTGATCAAGACGGGCTTACCCAGCATCTCGCAACTAATGAATTTTCCACTTTCTTCATCAAAGTGGTCTTCAATTTTCATATCACCTCATTATAATAAGGTCGCCTAATCCTTACCTCCTGACGGAATTCACAATTAGCACAAGCAAATTCTCGAGCAAACCGACATTTACTCAAACAAAAACTTAACCTAGACTCACGTTTCAACACATCATCGTTCAGTAACACAGTTAATATCTTACAATAACTCATCATTTCTCTACCAAATCAGTGTTTTAATTTCCACCCTGCATATTAATATTACCCGGAGGGGTAATGCCGCTTACACCCCTTCGGGGTGAATCCCCCTCAAGATTCACACCCTTCTCAAGGGGGCATCCCCCCACTGGTTTTGCTCTCGGGAGGTGTTAAGAGGGTGTGTGTTGCTTAGATACTCTTGCGTAATGAAACCTGTTATTCGTAAAACGTAGTTTACTATGTTAAATCATTACTTATATGACAGGCGTGAATTAACACTGACTTTGGTTAGAGAGAGA
>JABUQX010003316.1:17500-43153 GCA_015478945.1 Trachelipus rathkii | reverse complement strand
ATATATATATATGAACGCATATAATACTTACATGCCTGGAAAGATACAAACATACACACGGGCGCGCATACAGCACGTATATGGGATATTGCTCGTCAGACTGCGCCGTTTTGTTTGTTGTTCGCCTACTTGCCTGGAATTGAGTTTCGGGTGAGTGCCTTCGGAGAAAGGGGGTGCTGGTTCACTTCAGATGAAGGATCTTGGGAAAGGATGAAATGCACAGGTGGCATGAGAGAAGAAGAAGGAGGAATCAGAGCTGGAGCTTCAGGCTGGAGCTTGGACCTCCCCATCAAAGCAAAAGTAGAAGCAAGGTGCATAAGAAGACGGAGGAATGAAAAGGGAAAAGAAGGAGGAAGGAGGAAGAATGGTGTTTGGAACCCTCGGAGGAAGGTCCTAACAAATCAAGAAAGTTTAAATGCACGGGTGCATAAGAAAGGAGAAGAAATGCACAGGAGTGCCTCAGAGAAAATGGAGGAAGGGGGTAAGGAGGAAGGGATGGAGAAAGGAGACAGAGAAGGAGACAGAGTTGGTACCCGCACCGGTGCTGGAGCCGGTGCGGTGTTGAGTTAGTAAACATTCGTTTAGCAACAGACAGACATTTCTATTTTCAAATCTCGTTTTCTTTTTATAAACGTCAACTAAAATATATTGTTTGCTATTTTTATTTTTACAGTTTCATTCTTTATGTTTTTACTTTTTGTTTTCAATTTAAACTTTTAAATTACTTTTATTTATTTTGTTTGCTTTAAATATTTTGTTTAATTTGCTGGTAAAGTATGTTTATAACTTAAAAAATTTGCATTTTTACATACCTTAAATCAGTAAATCAGTAAATCAGTAAATCAGTAAAGCAGTAAATCAGTAAATTAAACTATCATCCAGCCCTCCCATGATCTATTGATCTATTGATCTATTGATCTATTGATTCAAGTCATATTTTGTATAACATAACACAAAAACTTTTATTTATTTTGTTTTGTTTTCTTTAAACATTTTGTTTTTCTAAAAAATTTATTTTTTTTTATTTTTACTATAAATATTTATTTATTTTGTTTTATTTGCTTTAAACATTTTTGTTTTTACATAAAAATTTATTCTTTTTATGTTTATAACTTAAAAATTTGCATTTTTACATACCTTAAAGCAGTAAATCAGTAAATCAAACTACCCACTCTATCCTCCTACCCATTCGTGATCTATTGATCTATTGATCTATTGATCTATTGATCTATTGATTAAAGTCATATTTTGTACAACATAACACAAAAACTTTTATTTATTTTCTTTTGTTTTCTTTAAACATTATGTTTTTACTATAAAAATTTATTTATTTTGTTTTATTTTTACTATAAAAATTTATTTATTATGTTTTATTTGCTTTAAAAATTTTGTTTTTACTAAAAAATTTATTCTTTTTATGTTTATAACTTAAAAATTTTGCATGTTGTTGTTGAAATGTTACGTTTGTTGTTGTTGTTGTGTGAACCTGTTTATTGTTTTGCATGTTGTTGCTGTGTTTATTTGTTGTTGTTGTTGTTAAATATATCATACGTTCAAGTTAAATGAAAATATACAACACTTTTTCAAACATATCTCTAAAATATTAATGTTAATTTTACATTAACATTGTAATATTGAAAACTAAACAAAAATATATCTCATCCTAGCCTAACTGACATACAGCATTCATTAACAAGGTAACTAAAATTAGAAGTTTCAACTTACCAGCAGAAGTCGGCATAGCAATCTCAATCTTTACTATACACAATCGCTCAAAATATTATTATTATTATTATTATTATTATTATTATTATTATTATTATTATTATTATTATTATTATTATTATTATTATTATTATTATTATTATTATTATTATTATTATTATTCAGATAGATCTCACAACACCAGTAACGCATCAGTCACTTTGCCTGCAGATCTAACAACTAAAACCTTAGTAGATGATGTCACACCTAAACATTACGTAATCTTGTTACGCTCAAGGGTAAACAATCAGAGAACTGTATTTGCTATGCCATCACGGGACAGCCAATGAAATTCGAGGAATGACTCATTAATCTTAATATCTTTTGACATATGTGAAGGGTAAATAGATTTATTACTTTGTTCCCAATATCTTTTGACACATGAGAAGGGTAACGAGATTTATTACTTTTCTCCCAATATCTTTTGACACACGAGAAGGGCAACGAGATTTATTACTTTGTACACAATATCTTTTGACACATGAGAAGGGTAACGAGATTTATTACTATGTTCCCAATAACTTTTGACACATGAGAAGGGTAAATAGATTTATTACTTTGTTCCCCTTTTGTCCTTACTTAACATATGTTTTTATCTTAAACATTAGTTTTATTATTATTATTATTATTATTATTATTATTATTATTATTATTATTATTATTATTATTATTATTATTTTATTATTATATCAATTATATGTATATGAACATAACAAACCTAACATACCACACACACACACACACACACACACACACACAATAATTATAGACACTTTACTTGAAACACGAGACTGGCAATCATCGTACTAACTTACTGATCACATGACTGTTATTTCTATGATGTCAAGCAGATGTGTATCATTTTTCTAAACGTCTGGAAGACATTTACATTTTTCACATGTTTAATATAAACATTTCGTTTTGTTATGTATTTTCTTTTACGTTTCTATTATTCTTTATATTTATAATTTGTTAAAAGTTAGTTATTTATTTATTTATTTTAGTTTTATTTATTTTTATTTTATTTATTTAAAATAATCTATATATTTTTTTAAAAACTTTTATTTATTTTTGTTTTGTTTTCTTTAAACATTATGTTTTTACTATAAAAATTTATTTATTTTGTTTTATTTGCTTTAAACATTTTGTTTTTACTAAAAATCTTTTTATGTTTATGACTTAAAAAATTTTGCATTTTTACATACCCTAAAGCAGTAAATCAGTAAATCAGTTAATCAAACCACCCACTCTATCCTCCTACCCATTCGTGATCTATTGATCTATTGATCTATTGATCTATTGATCTATTGATTCATGTCATATTTTGTATAACATAACATAAAAATAAAGTTCTTATACACTGAATCAACAGGCTCATATGCTAACGTGCACAGTTTCCCTATTATTAAATGTAACATAACATGCCTGAACTAAAGAATATAATATACTAACAACAAACCTGTAACACTTTGCAGCACGAATAATCAGCTAATATAATAGGTTCCACACTTAACAACAGTAAAGTAACTAACATAACATACAAAAACGTAACCTATTCACACTTTGTCAAGCATAACTCTAACAGATCAATGTTAATTTTACATTAACATTGTAATATTTAACAAAAATTTATCATAACCTTGTCTAATTATCATACAGACCTACGAATATATGCTAACGTAACAAATTTTTACATTAATAAAGCTAACAAAACATAACCTGAACTTAGAATATAATGTACAACGACAAACCTAACATACCTCACGTATGAATAATCTGCTAACGTTCACAAAGTTCGATACTTATCAAAGGTGAAGTAGCTAACAACACATACAAAACTCAATGTATCCCAACTTTTCCAGCATACCAGCAACAGCTAAAGCAGTATTATCTAACAAAATCCCTTAACAAAATGACCAATCTATCAAAGATACCAACATCTTGAACTATGAATTGACACTACCTTCATCAAAATGCAACTCATATCAAATATAACATTATTTTGAACTATGAATAAACGTATACATTAGCAAAATTCTCGGATAAGCCTAACATTACTCAGCAAAAACTTATCCTATACTCATATTATTATGTATTTTATTATTATTATTATTATTATTATTATTATTATTATTATTATTATTATTATTATTATTATTATTATTATTATTATTATTATTATTATTTTTATTATTATTATATCAACTATATATGTATATGAACATAACAAACCTAACATATCATACACACACACACACACACACACACACACACACACACACACACACACACACACACACACACACACACACACACACACACACACACACACACACATATTATAGACACTTTACTTGAAACACGAGACTGGCAATCGTCGTACTAACTTACTGATCACATGACTGTTATTTCTATGATGTCAAGCAGATGTGTAACATTTTCTAAACGTCACTGGAAGACATTTACATTTTTCACATGTTTAATATAAACATTTCGTTTTGTTATGTATTTTCTTTTACGTTTCTATTATTCTTTATATTTATATTTTGTTAAAAGTTATTTATTTATTGTTATTTTATTTATTTAAAATAATCTATATATTTTTAAAAACTTTTACTTATTTTTGCTTTGTTTTCTTTAAACATTATGTTTTTACTATAAAAATTTATTTATTTTGTTTTATTTGCTTTAAACAT
Source organism: Trachelipus rathkii (assembly GCA_015478945.1). Lineage (NCBI taxonomy): Eukaryota > Metazoa > Arthropoda > Malacostraca > Isopoda > Trachelipodidae > Trachelipus > Trachelipus rathkii. Next base: position 38,693 of record JABUQX010003316.1, on the reverse strand, counting down.
TATGTTTTTACTAAAAAAAATTATTCTTTTTACGTTTATAACTTAAAAATTTTGCATTTTTACATACCTTAAAGCAGTAAATCAGTAAATCAGTTAATCAAACCACCCACTCTATCCTCCTACCCATTCGTGATCTATTGATCTATTGATCTATTGATCTATTGATCTATTGATTCATGTCATATTTTGTATAACATAACATAAAAATAAAGTTCTTTATACACTGATCAACGAATATATGCTAACGTAGCATAGTTTTCCTATTATTAAAGCTAACATAACATCACCTGAACTAAGAATATAATGTACAACAGCAAACCTAGCATACCTTAAGCATGAATAATCAGCTAACATCAACAAAGTTCCACACTTAACAACAGTAAAGTAACTAACATAACATACAAAAACGTAACCTATTCACACTTTGTCAAGCATATCTCTAACAGATCAATGTTAATTTTACATTAACATTGTAATATTTAAAAAATTTATCATAATCTTTATATTTTTTTAAAAACTTTTATTTATTTTGTATTGTTTTCATTTTGTTTTAACTAAAATTTATTTCATTTTATGTTTTATAACAAGTTGTTTTTACATACCTTAAACAGCAAATCAGTAAAGCATATCTCTAACATATCAATGTTAATTTTACATTAACATTGTAATATTTAACAAAAATTTATCATAACATTGTCTAATTATCATACAGACCTACGAATATATGCTAACGTAACCAATTTTTACATTAATAAAGCTAACATAACATCACTGAACTAAGAATATAATGTACAACAACAAACCTAGCATACCTTAAGCACGAATAAACAGCTAACATTAACAAAGTTCCACAAGTAACTAACAACACATACAAAAACGTAACCTATTCACACTTTGTCAAGCATATCTCTAACATATCAATGTTAATTTTACATTAACATTGTAATATTTAAAAATGTATCATAACCTTGTCTAATTATCATACAGACCTACGAGATATATGCTAACGTAACAAATTTTTTACATTAATAAAGCTAACACAGCATCATATGACTAAGAATATAATGTATAACGACAAACCTAACATACCTCACGTATGAATAATCTGCTAATTTATAAGAGTTCGATACTTATCAAGGTAGTAGCTAACAACACTACAAAAACTCGAATATGTCTTAACTTTTTCAGCATACCAACAACTAAAGCAGTGATATCTAACAAAGGAAATCCCTTAACAAGGCCAGTAATCTATCAAAATTACCAACATCTTGAACTATGAATTGACACTACCTTCATCAAAATGCAACTCATATCAAATATAACATTATTTTGAACTATGAATAAACGTATACATTAGCAAAATTCTCGGATAAGCCTAACATTACTCAGCAAAAACTTAACCTATACCCACGATTCTAACACAACATAGTCAGTTAACACAGTAATATCTTACGAAACTTATCATTTCTCTATTAAATCAGTTTTAATTTCACATTGTCATAGTAATATTTAACAAAACGTAACAGAAATTAAATATTATTATTATTATTATTATTATTATTATTATTATTATTATTATTATTATTATTATTATTACTATTATTATTATTATTATTATTATTATTATTATTATTATTATTATTATTATTATTATTATTATCACACATAGATCTCACAACACCAATAACGCATGCGACCACTTCGCCATCAGGCTCACAACTAGAACATAGGTCGGTAAAATGCTCTCTTGAGAGGGTGGATACAAAGAACGTGAGAAACATGTCATTCAAAGGCGTGTGAAAAAGATAATTAGCTTTGGAGGGGAATAAACAAAGAACGGGTATCAATTACATGAGCATCTGTTGCTTTGTTCTGACAATGATATGAATTCGGTTACAACATCTGTTACATGAAGGGTAAAAATTGCGATGCGTACAAACATGTATGCAAACACACACACACACACACACACACACACACACACAATAATTATTGACACTTTACTTAATACATTTCGTTTTCTTATTATTTTCTTTTAAGTTTTTATTATTCTTCTTTATATATATATATATATATATATATATATATATATATATATATATATATATATATATATATATATATATATATATATATATATATATATATATATATATATATATATTGACGAGTTAGTAAATATTGGTTTAATAATAAGATATATTTTAACAATTTGTAAGATATTAATATAAAGATCTTCACGTTATCAGCTTTAATATTATTATCTTTTTACGATTATTTTATTTTTTCATATATTTAGAATAAACATTTCGTTTTCTTATTATTTTCTTTTTAGTTTTTATTATTCTTATATATATATATATATATATATATATATATATATATATATATATATATATATATATATATATATATATATATATATATATATGTGTGTGTGTGTGTGTGTGTGTTTGTGTTTGCATACGTGTCTGTGCGCGTTGTAGTGCCACCTTGATGCTGGCGAATGTTGAAACGGAATTCATATCATTGTCAGGGCAAGCGGCAGATGCTCATGTAATCCCAGTTCTTCTTTATTCCCTCAAGCTTTAATTATCTTTCACACGCCTTTGGCTGATCGGCGTTCTTTATCCCGCCTATCAGAAGGCGGCCCCACCGACCCTGCTGTTCCACAGTTGCCTGATAACTGTATTCGCATGCGTCTGTGTTGTGGATCTATCTGATAATAATAATAAAAATATTAATAATAACAACCAATAATAATAATAATAATAATAATAATAGTAATAACAATAACAAATAATAATAATAATAATAACCAACAATAATAGTAGTAACAACAATAATATTTGAGGCTCTGTTACCGTTTGGGTAAATATTACTGTGAGCAATGTGAAGGTAAAACTGCATGGAGAGTAATGGTTTCGTAGTCTTGCTGTTGGCGACATGTGTTAAAATCGTGGGTATAGAGTTAAGTTTTTGCTCAGTATGTTGGGCTTATCAGGAATTTTGCAATATCTACGTTTATTCATAAGTTCAAAATAATGTTATATTTGATATGAGTTGCATGATAGTGTCAATTCATAGTTCAAGATGATGGTATCTTTTGATAGATTGATACGACGGTAAGGAATTTTGTTAGATCTCACTGCACAACTGTTGCTGGAAAAGTTGGGATACATTGAGTTTTGTATGTGTTGTTAGCTACTTCACCTTTGATAAGTATCGAACTTTATTGAAGATGTTAGCGTATTCGCCGTGGTATGTTGGAATTTGTCGTTGTACGTATATTCAAGTTCAGGTGTATGTTATGTTGCTTTTATTAATGGCGAAATTTGTTACGCATCAGCGCCTGTTCGTAGTGTGATGAGCCGGAACAAGGTTATGATAAATCTTTGTTAAATATTACAATGTTAATGTAAATTAACATTGATCTGTTAGGTTAATAACACGACAAAGCAACAGAACTTACGTTTGTATGTTACTATATTAATTACTACTGTTGATAAGGCAATAGATTTTGGTGAAGCTGTTTGTTTATTCGTGCTTAAATATCTTGGAACTGTTGATGGCTGTCCCTGACCTAACAGTTCCGAGCGTGCCATGTTAGCTTTGTAATGAAAGCTACGATCAGCATATGACAATTGATCGTGTATGGGGCTTTTATTTTGTTATGTTTCCCCACTCAAATGTTGCAGCTGGCACAATTAACTGGGAAAATTGAAGTGGCCAATTTGACAGCTTGATTTACTGATTTGCTAAATAATGCAAAAAAAAATTTAAGTTATAAACATAAAAAATGAAATAAATTTTTTATTAAAAACAAAATGTTTTAAGCAAAATAAGCAAAAAATAAATAAAAGTTTTAAAAAATATATAGATATGATATGAACGTTAAATATATTGTGTTAATGTAAAGACAACAAACGATCTGTTGGAAGATATCTTGACAAAGTGATAGGTTACGTTTTTGTATGTTATGTTAGTTCTACTGTTGTTAAGTGTGGAACCTTTGTTGATGTTAGCTGTTATTACAAATGCTTAGAATATGCTGGAACGACTGTTATCCCGATACCATTCTTGGTTCGAACAGATATTATGATAACCCGCTTTAATATGGGAAAACCTTTACGACCCAACGCTGATCGTAATCAGTGTGTACGTAAAGAACTTTATTTTATGTTATGTTACAAGAGATATGACATGGTGTCAACAGATCAATCAGATCCAGCCAGATAATGGTCACTGTGGAACAGGACTGGAAGTGGTGGTTTGATGGCGAACGCTACACTGCTTTTAGGCAGCAGCAAAAATGCAAAGATTTGAGATTATAAATGCCAAAAGAGGTAATTTTTGGTAAAAACATAATGTTTAAAAAAAACAAAACAAAATAAATAAATTTTTATAGTAAAAAACATAATGTTTAAAGAAAACAAAGCAAAAAATAGTAAAAGTTTTTAAAAAAAAATATATGAATATTACAATCGAATAATAACAACTCAATCAAAACTAAATAAAGGAAATAAATAAATAACAACAAAATTAACAAAACGAAATGTTTATATTAAATATGTGAAAAAATATAAATATCTTCCAACGACGCTTAGAAAAATGTTACACATCTGCTTGACATCATAGAAATAGCAGTCATGTGATCAGTAAGTTAGTACGATGATTGCCAGTCTCGTGTTTCAAGTAAAGTGTCTATAATTATTGTGTGTGTGTGTGTGTGTGTGTGTGTGTTATTATTGTGTGTCTAATGTGTGTAATGCCAGCTATTAATATGTAATAATATAATATTATATTTATTATTATTGTGTGTGTATGATATGTTAGGTTTGTTATGTTCATATACATATATACTTTGGTCTGATGAAAATAATATAATAATAATAATAATAATAATAATAATAATAATAATAATAATAATAATAATAATAATAATAATAATAATAATAATAATAATAATAATAATAATAATAATAATTTAAGTTTTTGGAAAGAAATGTGCGGCTTATCCGAGAATTTTGCTAATGTATACGTTTATTCATAGTTCAAAATAATGTTATATTTGATATGAGTTGCATTTTGATGAAGGTAGTGTCAATTCATAGTTCAAGATGTTGGTTATCTTGTTAAGGAATTTTGTTAGATAATACTGCTTTAGCTGTTGCTGGTATGCTGGAAAAGTTGGGATACATTGAGTTTTGTATGTGTTGTTAGCTACTTCACCTGATAAGTATCGAACTTTGAACGTTAACGAATTATTCATACGTGGTATTATGTTAGGTTTGTCGTTGTACGTTATATTCTTATCAGGTTATGTTTTGTTAGCTTTATTAATGTAAAAAATTTGTTACGTTAGCTTTATTCGTTGATCTGTATGATAATTACACAAGGTTATAATCATGTTTAACCATAATACAATGTTAATAACAAAATTAACATTGATCTATTAAGTTATGCTTGACAAAGTGTGAATAAGGTTACGTTTTTGTATGTTATGGCTAGTTACTTTACTGTTGTTAAGTGTGGAACCTTGTTGATGTTAGCTGATTATTCGTGCTTAAGGTATGCTAAGGTTTGCTGTTGTACATTATATTCTTAGTTCAGATGATACTATTAGCTTTAATAATAGGAAAACTATGCTACGTTAGCATATATTCGTTGATCAATATGATAAGAATTTATTTTATATTATGTTATACAAAATATGACATGAATCAATAGATCAATAGATCAATAGATCACGAATGGTAGGAGGATAGAGTGGGTGGCTTAGTTAACTGATTTACTGATTTACTGCTTTAGGAATGTAAAATGCAAAAATTTTAAGTTATAAACGTAAAAGAATAATTTTTAAGTAAGAGCATGATGTTTAGAGGTAGATAAAGACAGAATGAATGGAGTTTTTGGGTAAAGAACATGATGTTTGAGAGAATAGAGGCAAAGAATAAAATTAAAAAGAGGTTTTTAAAGGAATAGTTCTTTGATGATAAAGATGACAGTGATGAGGCTGAATGATGATGGAAGTAGATGGCTTTTTGACAGAGATATGTAAGTATGAGGAATGTGGGAGCGTGAGAGGTATGACAAGACGGGAGTGTTTGTAATTGGCGTGATGTGAGTGATATTTCCGGTGGGCGTTTGGAAAATGTTACACATCTGCTTGACATCATAGAAATAGAAGTCATGTGATCAGTAAGTTAATACGATGATTGCCAGTCTCGTGTTTCAAGTAAAGTGTCTATAATTATTGTGTGTGCGTGAGTGTGTGTGTGTGTGTGTGTGTGTGTGTGTGTGTGTGTGTGTGTGTGTGTGTGTGTGTGTGTGTGTGTGTGTGTGTGTGATATGTAGGTTTGTTATGTTCATATACATATATAGTTGATATAATAATAAAAATAATAATAATAATAATAATAATAATAATAATAATAATAATAATAATAATAATAATAATAATAATAATAATAATAAAACTACTGTTTAAAATAAAAACATATGTTAAGTAAGGACAAAAGGGGAACAAAGTAATAAATCTATTTACCCTTCTCATGTGTCAAAAGTTATTGGGAACATAGTAATAAATCTCGTTACCCTTCTCATGTGTCAAAAGATATTGTGTACAAAGTAATAAATCTCGTTGCCCTTCTCATGTGTCAAAAGATATTGGGAGAAAAGTAATAAATCTCATTACCCCTTCTCATGTGTCAAAAGATATTGGGAACAAAGTAATAAATCTATTTACCCTTCTCATGTGTCAAAAGATATTAAGATTAATGAGTCATTCCTCGAATTTCATTGGCTGTCCCGTGATGGCATAGCAAATACAGTTCTCTGATTGTTTACCCTTGAGCGTAACAAGATTACGTAATGTTTAGGGGTCGGATGGAGAGCAATTTACCTACCAATGTTTTAGTTGTGAACCTGCAAGCGATATGGTCGCACACGTTATTGGTGTTGTGAGATCTATGTGGAATAATAATAATAATAATAATAATAATAATAATAATAATAATAATAATAATAATAATAATAATAATAATAATAATAATAATAATAATAATAATAATAATAATAATAATAATAATAATAATAATAATATTTTGAGCGATTGTGTATAGTAAAGATTGAGATTGCTATGTTGACTTCTGCTGGTAAGTTGAAACTTCTAATTTTAGTTACCTTGTTAATGAATGCTGTATGTCAGTTAGGCTAGGATGAGATATATTTTTGTTTAGTTTTCAATATTACAATGTTAATGTAAAATTAACATTAATATTTTAGAGATATGTTTGAAAAAGTGTTGTATATTTTCATTTAACTTGAACGTTAAATATATTTAACAACAACAACAACAACAACAACAACAACAACAACAACAAACGTAACATTTCAACAACAACAACATGCAAAATTTTTAAGTTATAAACATAAAAAGAATAAATTTTTTAGTAAAAACAAAATTTTTAAAGCAAATAAAACAAAATAAATAAATTTTTATAGTAAAAATAAAACAAAATAAATAAATTTTTATAGTAAAAACATAATGTTTAAAGAAAACAAAAGAAAATAAATAAAAGTTTTTGTGTTATGTTGTACAAAATATGACTTTAATCAATAGATCAATAGATCACGAATGGGTAGGAGGATAGAGTGGGTAGTTTGATTTACTGATTTACTGCTTTAAGGTATGTAAAAATGCAAATTTTTTAAGTTATAAACATAAAAAGAATAAATTTTTATGTAAAAACAAAAATGTTTAAAGCAAATAAAACAAAATAAATAAATATTTATAGTAAAAATAAAACAAAATAAATAAAATAAATTTTTTAGTAAAAACAAAATATTTAAAGAAACAAAACAAAATAAATAAAAGTTTTTGTGTTATGTTATACAAAATATGACTTGAATCAATAGATCAATAGATCAATAGATCATGGAAGGGTAGGAGGGTATGGAGGACAGTTTGATTTACTGATTTACTGCTTTACTGATTTACTGATTTACTGATTTACTGATTTAAGGTATGTAAAAATGCAAATTTTTACGTTATAAACATACTTTACCAGCAAATTAAACAAAATATTTAAAGCAAACAAAATAAATAAAAGTAATTAAAAAGTTTAAATTGAAAACAAAAAGTAAAAACATAAAGAATGAAACTGTAAAAATAAAAATAGCAAACAATATATTTTAGTTGACGTTTATAAAAAGAAAACGAGATTTGAAAATAGAAATGTCAGTCTCTTGCTAAACGAATGTTTACAAACTCAGCACCGCACCGGCTCCAGCACCGGTGCCTGCACCAACTCTGTCTTCTTCTCTGTCTCCTTTCTCCATCCTTCCTCCTTACTCTTTCCTCCTTTTTCTCTTATGCACTCCGTGCATTTCTTCTTCTTCTCTTATGCACTCCGTGCATTTAAACTTCTTTTATTTCAGTTAGGGACCCTCCTCCGGAGGGTTCCAAACACCATTCTTCCTCCTTCCTCCTTCTTCCTCCTTCCTCATTCCTCCTTCTTCCTCATTCCTCCGTCATTCTCTTATGCACTCCCGTGCATTTCTGCTGGGATGTCAGCCAAAGCTCCAGCTCCGATTCCAAATCCTTCCTCCTTCTTCTTCTCTTACGCACTCCGTGCATTTCATCCTTCTAAGATCCTTCTATCTGGAAGGAACCAGCACCCCTTCTCCGAAGGGGTGCACTCACCCGAAACCTCAATTCCAGGCAGACGGAGTCTGCGGCGGAACAAACAAACAAACGGCGCAACGACGAAATAATTTACATACGTATGTATGTGCGCGCGCCCGTGTGTATGTTTGTATCTTTCCAGGCATGTAAGTATTATATGCGTCTATATATATATATATATATATATATATATATATATATATATATATATATATATATATATATATATATATATATATCATATATAACAACAATAATATATCCTCTCACCTCCTCTCTTTATATATATATAATATATATATATACCCTATATATATATATATATAAAGTGTTTATTGATGTGTGTGTGTGTGTGTGTGTGTGTGTGTGTGTGTGTAGGCTGCGTGTACGTGTGCGTATGCGTATCGTGTATATTCTACTTGCATGAAAGTATTTTCTAAACATTTATGTGTATATATATGTTTCATAAAAAAATATTTATTCCTTAAACCAATAAACAAATAAAATCTACAGTTAAAAAAATATGCAAATTCCTGAAAATTTTTAAAAATATTACCAATATTCAGATTTTCCAGATAAATTCTACGGGTTCTGGAAATCTGCATCTGCTGGTTCCGCCATTACATACTACTATATATATATATATATATATATATATATATATATATATATATATATATATATATATATATATATATATATATATATATATATATATATATATATATATATATATATATATATATATATATATATATATATATATTGTATATATACTATATATATATATATAATGAGTGTAGTTACTTCATTATAGAGAGAAATTTAATTATTGATTTGAGTAATAAAGTGTGTGCTGAGCAAATAAAAGTTATTATATAGAAATTATATTAAATATATTGTATGTATTTGCAATTTTATTAAAAAAAAGCTGTGTAAATAAATAATAATAAGTGATAGTAGTAGTAGTAGTAGTAATAGTGGCATTATGGTGTTTTTATGGTAAGCTTTGATTTATTTTTTTTTATTAGAAAAAGTAAGCTCCTCGCGGGCATTGCACTTTTCTAGAATGGAAATTTTTATAGGTAATTGCTACGTAGAATCGGAACTCGAGATCGAGCCCTGTCTCTTGGTCTCGCGACTCATTCGTTCTTCGTTATACCACGGTAACGCTCATATCCACATAAGTCCCCGTTATTGTGTTGTTGTTAACGAGAAAGGCGCGAGCGATCGGAGTATTAAGTTGAGCTTCTTCTCCTTTCAATTGTTAGAGAGTGTTTTATTCATTCCTTTCGTCTATATCAATGTCGTGATCGTGAAAAGACTCGTTATCGATTTTCTCAGTCCTTCGGCAGGAGGAAAATTGCATTTCTTCTTTATTTTATTTTTGGTTTTTCTTTCTTCCTTGAGTAACCTTGTTCTTATTCCTTCTCATTTCTTATCTTATTTTGCTTTCTTCCTTTCTTTATATTTATCATTTATTGTTATTTTTCCTCCCTTACTTTCCTGTAGCTTTCTCTAATTTTTTTTTCCTTCCTCTTCGCTTTTATACCTTTTTTTCCTGCACGATTGCAGTGAAACGATAATTTTTGAATTCTTACCTTACTGAAGCCTGTAAATCCGAAGTGAATTTTTTTTTTTTTATTTATTTATTTATTTTTTATTTATTTATTTAATTTATTATTATTATAATGTATTATTTCCACGTCATTTAGTTTAATTAAGTATTAAAATCATTAGTTTGATATATATATATATATATATATATATATATATATATATATATATATATATATATATATATATATATATATATATATATATATATATATATGACTGCATATATTTAAATATATATATATATATATATATATATATACCTTATATATAGCCGCTACTGTGGGTGGTTCAATCGGTAGAGCGACAGAGTCGCAAAGGCAAGGGCCCGGGTTCGATCCCCCGTCCGGATCCTAGTAGCAATTACCTAGAATGGGGCTATGCCCGTGAGGTGTGAACTTTTATATATATATATATATCTCTATATATATATATATATATATATATATATATATATATATATATATATATATATATATATATATATATGCTATATATAGATATACTCTTATATATATATATATATTATTGTGAATAATTTATGATGATGATGATATTGGCTTGCGTTTCAAAGTGTGTTTTTCAGCAGTTCTTTCAACAATAATAAATCAATATATTCTGTTCACCAAAAAGAAGAAAAGAAAAAAAATCTCATCCATGAAATTTCGATGTCTTGAATTAATAAGTAATTAACGTCTCCAATTTCCAAATCTTGGGTTACCTGTAACCCCTAAAAATGGGGTTAGGGGCTGGAGCTCCCCCCCATTTCATTTTTTGTTAAAAATTTCAACGGATTCTTCTTATTCATGTCAAAAACTATTATCGTACCAATTTTCAGCCCAAAATATTATTTTGTTCGATATATATATATATATATATATATATATATATATATATATATATATATATATATATATATATATATATATATATATATATATATATATATATATATATATATATATATATAAATAAAAATATTTATATATATATATATATATATAAAACAGGACAAGGTTTCGAAATTTATTTATTTAACACAAATATCAGAAAGACTTATAACAAAGAAACTATTATTATTATTATTATTATTATTATTATTATTATTATTATTATTATTATTATAATTATCTTTATTATTATTATTATTATTATTATTATTATTATTATTATTATTATTATTATTATTATTATTATTATTATTATTATTATTATTATTATTATTATTATTATTATTATTATTATTATTTTAATCTTTACTAAATTCATTTATTCTTTAATAAATAAAATATTAAATTTTTCAATAATTATTTTTTGCGTATTTATTATCTTCCCTTATTATTTAATTGTTAACAAATGTGTTTATTATTCTTTAGGATAAGACCAAAAAATAAGAAATCTTAAACACAAATAAACTGTAACCTTCCCATTAGTAGTATGGGGTACGAGATAGAGCACGCAACATTGCATAGCAATTGACCCAGGTTGGAGTGCAACATTGCAAATGTTGCGAAGCAACATTTGAAAAGATCCAGCGAGCGAAGCTCGCGTACATATGATTGTATTTTTTAATGTAAGTAATTATTTTTTATGTACGTGTATATTATTATTATTATTTACCCTACCCCCCTTTTTATATTTACTTATGTGCGTGCGCACCGTAGGTGCGCACATTCGAGTGTATGTTGATGACGCAGTCATCAACATTACACGAGATGTGATTTACAAACACACACATTCACATACACACGTTACCCCCTACCCTGTTGTTCTTATCACATCATTGCCATGACTACTCATCATCATCTACTCTCTCTCTCTCTCTTTCCGCGCGCGCCCGTTTTCCGCCCCGCCACCGACTTGGCCCCGCAACCTTCGCGCACCGTGTCCCGCTTTCCCGCCTCCGCCTCTGCCTCTGCCTCCGCCGCCACCGTCGGTTTGGTATACTCGTTTCGTCTTTCGTTCGCATTGTCATTAAGGGTTTTACTACTCCCTTACTCCCCCACTCTCTTTTTCCCCCCTCCATTTTGTGACATTATAAAATTGGACGGGATGGGATTCGAATCCCGTCCTTTCGGCTGCTTCATCACGGTGGTCACCAGGTAAGTTAAGGACTTATCTGGCCGTGCTAAAGCGGCCTTCCAGTCCTAATATCAAATTATGTTTAAATACAAATTTTAGTTCAAAATGTGTATTAAATATAAAATAAATGAATAAAAATTTTCATTCCCATGCATGCTTTGAGAGTTTCAAGGTGGATTAGTCTAATGAGGTTTGCGGTTAAAATGGCTTAAATCGAAGAAAAGGTAATTAACCGTGAACTGAAAGGGATTACCTTTTCTCCGATATTTTGACCGATAAGATTACGCCAGGGGCTATGAAAGAAAGATGAAATTTTCTTTACAAATTATACTTTAGTAATATATATATATATATATATATATATATATATATATATATATATATATATATATATATATATATATATATATATATATATATATATATATATATATATATACTATATATATATATATATAACTTTTATTACCAGTAATATATATATATATATATATATATATATATATATATATATATATATATATATATATATATATATATATATATATATATATATATTATTATTATTATTATTATTTTTATTATTATTATTATTTTTTTTTATTTGAAAAGGTTTGGTGTTTTTCAAATCTTTTTCTTCTACTTTTCCTTTTTTTTTTTTTTTTTTATCTTGGGAAATCAAACAGAAGAGTCAAACTTTGAAAATGAATGCTTTCAATACGTCTTTTTTAGCAACAACAACAACAACAACAACAACAACAACAACCAGCAACGACAACAACAATCACAGCTACGACAACAAGACATACAGACCAACCGGAAACAACTATCAGCCCTCCAAAAAAAAAGCTATGAAAGTGTTTGGACCAGAGTCACATAGGCATTAATGCATCGATGCATCGATGCATCGATGTTGTCGTATCGATGCATCGATGTCATCAATCTGCTCTATAGCACCACACACACACACACACACACACACACACACACACACACACACACACACACACACACACACACACACACACACACACACACACACACACACACACACTTATTATTATTATTATTATTATTATTATTATTATTATTATTATTATTATTATTATTATTATTATTATTATTACTGTTATCATTATTATTTATAAGTTGAAAACGCACGTCGTAATAGAAATCAAATTATTATTATTTTACTCTACAGCAGATCGTAAAAACATACGTTCTGTCTTACTCGCGATTGGGCGATGTAAACCCTATCTCGATTCACCCTCCACTGTGGTTGGTCGAGAATTATAAATGGTCCCTTGTGATTGGTGGACGTCAGCCTTATCTCTATTACCCCTACATTGTGTTTTGGCGAGAATTATATACGATCCCTTGTGAGTCTAATCTCGTTTCAAACTATAGTCGCTCTAGCTGTTGAGCTGTGAAGAAGTTCTCTACCCTATCTTAAAAGTGTACCGTTTCCAGAAAGAACACAATATGATTCGTCTTAATAGGTATACCTCTGTACAAGACATCATTCAGTGGGAAGTTAAGATGCCGGGTTGTGGAGTTGCATTCTTATATAAAAGAAACCCGAATGGAACTGAATTCTTCACGTGTGTTAGTAATTCATCATATTACAACACAAGACGTGTTTACATGAGTCCCGATGAATTACTGTGTATATGTAAACACATCGAGTCATGGCTTACTGATTACTTTAACCCTAAAGCGGCTTTAAACTACTCGAAAACAGTTATCAGCCAGAGCAAAGGAGCAAAGGAAAAACAGCTTACTCTAACCTTCTCTAAACATGCGAACACCATCGGTGTGGAAGTTAGACTATGGGAAAGGACTAGTGGTTTAGAAGCATTTGAACGTACTTCACATGGATTCTTCATCACAGGAATACAGCGGCTGAAGTGTATGTCAGAGGTAGGCGGGAGGGTGATAAGGCATATGAAGAGAGTGAGTGTGTTATCTAACTATGTAGCAGTCGTTCATTATATGTTATACGAGGAATACTACGCATTCAAGAAAATGATGGTTGATGATTCTGATACTGTTATTAAACGGTTCCTAGGCACTATCGATGTGCAGAAATTCATACGTCTTCTTAGAAAACGATGGGCTGAAAGCATCTATGCTTCCGATCCAGAGGCCAAACATACTATGATATCTGAGAGGGAGCTTTTTACATATGTGCTTTCGGATGGCATCGGTGAGACACATAGCTACATGATAGACAACGACATAAATGACTGGCACATTTGTAAAGATTTACAGTGTATTAATCTTGAGTCTTCGTGAAGTTTCTGTGAATGTCTATATCAGTGATATATACCCTTATAAATATTTTTAATATTATTGTAAATGTAATTAATGTTAAAATATTTAATATTCCAGTGAGTATATTTATGTTAAAATATGTACGTCAGTGATTATTAAAGTTCTAGGTATGTAGTAAAGGTTTTAACTGAAGTTCTTGTTTTAACATCGTCGAGTAAACGTTCGTGTATATATATATATATATATATATATATATATATATATATATATATATATATATATATATATATATATATATATATATATATATATATATATATATATATATATATATATCTCTCTATATATCTTTAGAAAGTTGCATTGTACATCGAGCACGCTACGAGCATGGATGTGGGTAAATTCATGTTCTTCAGCCCTGCTACATGCATGGTGGCGGGTCCTACAGGCTGCGGTAAAACCTTTCTGCTGTTAAACATATTAAAGGATGGTGGAATTTTTGAGCATGCACCTGTGAAAATAATCTGGTGCTATAGTGTATTCCAGGAGAAGTTTAATGAATATAATAATATAGTAGAATTCCATGAAGGTGTATACGATATTAAATCATTGGAAAATGTACAAGGCCATAAAGTTATAGTTCTGGACGACATGCTGCACAAGTTAAACGAAGATATAGCTGAGACGTTTACGGTGTATTCCCATCATTTAAATATATCTGTATTTTTCATTACACAGAACATTTTTCATCAAAGCAGGCACATGAGGACTGTTTCTTTAAACACTCAGTATCTGATCCTGTTTGGTCAAAGAAGAGATATGAGTCAGGTCAATGTTCTAGGGTCACAGATGTTCCCGTCAGCAAGAAAAGAGTTCTTGAAAGTATATAAAGAAGTTACTTCGGACCCGTACGGCTACTTGCTGTGTGAACTTCATCCTAGGAACACGCATAGAGTCCTGCTCCGCACTAACATTCTACCGCATGAGGTAGAAACTGTGTACATTCCTGAATAATGAGTAGTTTAGTTGTAAAGTATTTGCCTCTTATAAAAAGATTTAAAAAGCTGAAACCGGCTGAAAAGCGCAAAATAATCTGTGATGATGAGAAGTTCATCCAGTGTGTATGTGAACTCTGCTTAAATCTTATAAAGGGGAATGTTCCTTTAAACAGGCCTCAGAAGGTAAAGCTGCGTCGACATAGAAACACCATTAAAAAACTCTCCCGTAACATAAAGCATCTGAAAAATAAAAAGAAGGTGTTGCAGAAGGGGGTGGTGTATTCCTGCCTCTACTTTTCTCAGTTATTGCTCCTCTGATTACCAAGTGGATATCTTCATAATGAGGAAGGTCGCTGTATTACCGTTTAACGAGTATGAGAAAATGAAATGTAATACTACTTCATCGTTGCAGAGAGCCCACACTCAGCCTACACAACCACAGCCTTACGGGGTGTCGTCCTCACTGCAATTTCCACCCCCAAATCATCAGCATCATTTCTCTCTAGAGAATCAACAACCTTTGAGTCCTGCACAAATTCAGCAGCCAGCTCTGCCTTACAGCTTGATCGACCCTAAAGTTGAACAGATAAGCAATTACGAGCAAGAGGTGTATCGGATATTAAATTCAGACATTAACATTCCATGAGAAGCGTATCTTATACCAAGATGCAATGCAGAAATTATTAAGTCTCAAGGATTTGCATCTAAAGGGACCACTAAATAAGTCTGACGTAAAGGAAACAATTTTGCCACAAGAAGTAAAACCTGAGATGAAGATAGAAGACAGCTTAAGAAATATCCTAGAGGAGAGCTTGCCAGCCAGGGCTCGGCGATCAGGTCTAACTCTCTATAATATTTTAAAAGAACAAATAGCTTGGAATGAGTTAGGTCAAATCATTATTGATGATGAGATAGTTAAAGGGTCAAACATTGTGGATTTAATATCTGATCTCTCACGTGATTGGAAGAAGAGAGCTGTAACAGGATGGCCTACAATCAAGCAAGAGCTTCAGACTATAAATTTTCCACGCTCTTTAATCTTGAACACACGCAGATTAGCAGACTTGGATGATATTCCTAAAACGCCGAGGCCTGATTCTAGTCCTTCAGGCATGTCCTACGCTTCAGATAAATTCAAACGGGTGGTTAAAGGAGGAATAAGAAAAAAGCCGTACGCCAGTCTTAAATGGATTAATTCATAGTCACGCTGTGGTGTTATTAATATTATTAATTCAATTATATATATATATATATATATATATATATATATATATATATATATATATATATATATATATATATATATATATATATATATATATATATATATATATAATTTGTTCATTGTTCTAATTTGCTCACTTGTGAATGAATAAATAAATTCATCATATTAATCACTATGTTTTATATTTCCTTTTTATCACCATATATATATATATATATATATATATATATATATATATATATATATATATATATATATATATATATATATATATATATATATATATATATAAATGTTTTTACTCATGTCAGTAGACACCATGGAGGCTAAGGAAGTGGTTGATAAGTATTATTACGATGTGAAGGAGCCTAATAGCTATGGTGGATTCACAAGGTTTGCCTCGAGGTTTCCGGACATTGGACGGAAAGAGTTGAAAGCATATTTAGAGGGTGAGGAAGCTTTCACTCTACATAAACCTGTTCGCAGAAAATTTCCTACCCGGAAAACCGTAGCCCCCTGTCTCGATAGCGTGTGGCAGCTGGATTTATCCGAGATGGTTAAATACAGCTCGTACAACGGAGGGTATCAATACATACTTTTTACCATTGATGTGTATTCTAGATATTTATGGTTAAAACCTTTAAAAGATAAAAAGTCAGGTACTGTATCTGAGGCGTTGAGAGAAATTATAGAGGGTGACAAGCGATGGCCGAGAATGCTGTGGACTGACCAGGGCAGTGAGTTTCTAGGCCATGAATTTCAAGAATTAGTTAAAGAGCACGACATGGGGTATTACAATACATTCTCAGTGAATAAAGCAGCTATAGTTGAACGAGTACAGCGTACTATCAAGGAGAAAATGCACCGGTACTTTACCCGCATGAACACTTTTAAGTATATTGACATACTACAAGACCTTGCTCATTCTTATAATAGATCGTTCCATAGAACTATAAAATCTACCCCTCTAGAAATGTCGAAAATAAACCCTACGACGGCGGATCATTCACAACGGAGAGCCAGGAAAATAAAGGATAATTCGGGTGTATGCTTAGGCGATTATGTAAGAGTGTCTAGAGCTGATGACAGGTTTAGAAAAGGATATGAAGCGGGTTGGTCTATACAGAGGTTTTCAAAGTTCACAATATTCGAGACTTCCCCTACGATGGCTTAAAATTTATTTGGAGGATTTAGAGCGGTGAAAAAAATAAAGGAAGGTTTTTATAAAAGGCAATACAAAATACGCTTCAATACCTGAAAGTAATGTGTATACAAATTGAAAAGAAGTATGAGGTCGCAAGGAAGGGCGAAATAAAAGTACTTGGTAAATGGTAGGATATCCGACCAGTTTATACTCGTATAATATAAGCAAGTGCAAATTTAAGAATCATTAATCAGTATTCATTGAGACCATGGCAAGCACAGGATCACTTCTAATTGTAACTCTGCCTTCATGCGCTCTCGATGAATCTAACATTCCTGATATAAACTCTCAGACTTACGACAGAGTGTATGAACCCTATTGACATTGAAAGAGACGTTTATGAAATAGGGGTTGTGTGAAGTGATATTAAATACAGATGTGGAAAATGTCCCGCATAATCTTTATTGGATGAATGTTTACAGAAGTGTAGAATGTGTTGAAACTATATTGGATGTGAAGAACACAGGTGCTATAACCCGCGTCACTTTGGGTACAAGAGAATACTTTTATGAAAGAATTGTAATGAGGAAATCCTATTTTAAGTCAGTTCCTGCAATGTTCAGTTATTTAAATAACGCTTTAGCGAGCTAGTAATATGTGTAAGAGCTATTTCAAACAGATATCTTCACGCCCTCCTGATGATGAAGTATAATTACTTTGAAGATCAACGGCAAAGTAATTAACCTTGAGAGATATTGACCGTGTTTTTTTTCCTCAGTGAGATCGTCATGGCAACGGGAAACACGTTCAATGAACGTGAAGGCTGGTTAGATGTCCTTCATTGATGTACCTAACTATGGCTGAAAAGCGGTTATGAAAAAACAGTAGAAAATCGAACATATAACACATAGAAAGAATAATCGCGAAGCAAGACTGCAGGGTGTTACATTATACTGGTATCACCATCCGAGATGCTCAAAACATGCCCTGGTATGGCATATGTTTACACTGACATAGTGGAGCACCAGTATGTGGGCGATACTACAGCTCCTCTGTTGAGGGTAGTTTATTTTCCTCGAGAGAGTAAGGTAATAACATTCCCAAATGTGCACTATCTCTCACTGAACAGGTCTTCGATCGGCTCTATAAGAGTACATATAAAGGATGTGGAAGGACGGCCATACCCATTTACAAGTGGCACATTGATGTGTAAAGTCCACATTAGAAAGAAACGACCCCATCAGCTATAAAATGATGGAACATTTTTTAACCAGAATTGAAAATCTCATCTATATGCTATTGGAATTCATTCAAGAAATAGATGACTCTGCAGGATATATAAGGGACATAATCAATTGCATTTTTTTCATTCATTGGTATACTCTCTTGCAGTGTAAAGATAGTATAGGAAAGAAGCTCCAGCTACATAAGTAATAAACATGGAAAGAGTATTCATTGGATCGAGATCGCAGAGAGGATACGGTCTTGGTGGATTTTTCACTAAGCTAAGAGGGGGTGAATATCCCGTAGGTAGAAAGAGGGGGTGAATATGCTAGGTAAAAAAGCCATAAAACAGCTCTCACACAATGCAGAATATAGCGACAGGAGCCAGATCCTCCGTGCTTCATTTAAAAACGGCGGTATTGCAGAGGTTTCTCGATGAGATGCTCGACGGACGTTAAACGCAAAAATAAGACGTAAAATGACAGGTCAGGGCAGGTCTAAAGTGTAAAGACGGCCAGGAGTGTCACAAGTATGGAAAAAGCCAAAAGACCGAAGAGAGTCTGAAGAAGAAGCAAGTCCCGCATAGAAAATCACAGTAGCGACAAACGCGCTAAAGGCAAAAGGCCAAAAATTCTACAAAACCGTATTTGATGTCATTCACCATTTAAAACTAACTTAGATGGCATCCTTTAACTACAACTTTCGCTAAATAGTATATAAGGGGGGTACATATGAGTCTTGTTCATTATTTCACCTAACACCTCCCCCGCCAAGATGCATTTCTTCACCCTGCTAGTCCAGAACTGCTGCAGAATCCGAATTGGATCTCTTCTCGATGAGATCCTACTTCGAGTTAGCGTGAGCGACAGCGAACTCATCAGCAATTAATCCCCCACACACTCGAGTCACCAAGCACTTGACGGTTCTTTAGAGTTCAATATCTCAGGCACATCAGATCAATATTCTAGATCCATCTAAAGTAATTTCTCATATTTTAAACGAAATTGAACAAAACGCCTGAATGGTACAGACCTTCCCTACAGGTGACGAACCACCAATAGTGTAACAGAGTCGAACTTCTATATTCTCGTTTTAATCAGATTGGAATGTTACCTCAATAGAAATTCCGGCTTGTACTTCAGAGCTATGTTATCCTTATAGAAGCCATAGAACATCTCTCGAACTTTTCTGATGATGCTAAGCAGTCTCATCTTCCAATATGTGGTTTTTCCGACTTCAGATTGAGGCACAACATGCACGCTAAAGCTGCCAAAGGTCATAGAATTAACACTTACAATTTCTATCGTGGTCGGTTTAAAATGGGTGATATATTCCTCTTCAAGAAGACTTATTATACCATCTGTAGATGCCAGAATCCGCTTGTCCCGTTCAAGTCCGAAATTCGCACTTAAAATAAAAAGTGATCCTAATGCCACAACTGCATGTCCAGAACCTATCTTCAAACTGCTAGAGGCTTTTCTATATGTTAGAAAGGTGAAGTTATTTCCCCAAAGGCATTTGGAAATTGAGAAGTCGCTTTTAACAACCACCGCCAAGTACCCAATCAGAAGAGTGGAAACCAAAGTATTCAACTTCACTCACGGTTTATCAAGCATCAGCATTCCAAATATTGTTAGCCGAATCTACCTCAAAAGTAATAGCTTGGAATTGTAGAAACACGAGGCATATTCAGGGTCATTAATAAAAATCACCATTATAAATTCGGCCCCTTTCAACCCGTAGGGGTGTCAAGTTTACATGTGAATGGCAGCCATACGGACGTGCATTATGAAAATGTCGTATAATGGGGTACAATCTCTATGTTCGCGACCTTTCCACGATCTAATAGCCAACACTGTTTCATGCGGTGATAGCGGTACGGGTATGAATCTTGAAGAATACGCTACGAATAGTAACTTGTATGCGTTTGATCTCAGCCC
>JABUQX010003316.1:0-12500 GCA_015478945.1 Trachelipus rathkii | reverse complement strand
ACAATTTTCTATTAGCGAGCTTCGCTCGCTGGCTCTCGTGCAACATTGCAAATGTTGCTACGCAACATTTGAAATGTGGCACTCCACCTCTTCAATTGCTATGCAAGGTGGCACACTCTATATCGTACCCATACTACTGGCGGGTAAGCTGGGCTTTCGTTTTCACGTTTCATTGTTCTACCTACTGCTTTCTTTTCCATTGCTCTGTAGCCACACCTTAACCCCCAATCTTGGGCAAAAGGGGAAGCATGAGAAAGAAGAAAAGGAAGAATAATATATATATATATATATATATTATATTATATATAGTATTATATATATATAATATATATATATTATAATATATAATATATATATAATGATATTATATATAATATATATATATTATATATATATATATAATATATATATATATATATATATAGCCTGCAGTGCGTATTTAGGGCGGGGGCCAGTGGCCATGGCCCGCCCCCGAAATTTTCCGTAGACACAAACAATTTTTAAAGTTAGCTAGTCCTTAAAATAAATTAAAGTGCAGAAGTTAAATTAATTTTATATAATTCGTCGCTGTCAGGAACAAATCTCATAGGTCCATTAGTTAAAACTAAACTTGAAACCATCAGAGAAAATGCAACATTAGAATTTCAGCTGATTTTTTAAGAATGTGTAAGCGCATCTGAAATCGTTGAACTGAATATGAAATTGCGCTACGAAGAATAACAAAGTGGTTCAAAAATATCATGTACCCAAACAATTCCTACTTCCCGACCCCAAGACTTATTATTATCGCACATCCATTTTTATACCATTTTTGGATGATAATATCAGCATTAGGAGAGGTTTTTAAATTTTCCTTGCAATTTGTCATACCGAACGGGTGTAGTGTGCCATATGTCTCATGTCAGGCGATTAAATTTAAAAATTTAGGTAAGATGATTTTAGTAATTCATATAAATTCTTCCCATTTTTCTTAGAATTAATATTTTGTGCCTTCCGACTTTATATACTAAATATAAGTATATATATAATATATATATATATATATATATATATATATTATATATATATATATATATATATATATATATATTATATAATATTATATATATATATATATAATATATAAATATATATAATATATATCATATAATATATATATATATATATATATAGGCCTATAATATAATAATATATATCATATATATAATATATATATATATAAATATATATACTATATATATATATATATATATATAGTATATAGATATATATATATATAAGTATATAATATATATATATATTATATATATATATATAATAATTACATAACGGATTTTTTTGCCCCCCCGCGAAAAAAATTTCGGATACGCCACTGTAATAGGCCCAGCAATCCCGAGAGACCAGGCCATGTAACTAGGAAAACTATAACATCTAACCCAGGAAATAAATAACATGTGATTTTACAAGTAATTTTCATCGATGAAACTTAAAAAAAAAATTATTATTATAATATTTATTAATAACACCTTAAATATTAATATGAATCTCAACCTCGCAAGTGGACCCTTGATTGACCTTTAACCCTGCATAGTGACGTATAGCAAAAAAGTTTGCCACAATCACTTTATTTACGCTGTGGAAAAATGTTATTTTTCTATATCCTTTTTAGGGGTTCAGGCCGACGGAAGGTAGGCCGATACCCGACTCTTGCCATCTTTAATTTTTACCCCTCGGGTATCGTTTAAGTTATAAAAAGAAAAAAAAAATCACATTTGCAACTTGTGCGCTCCCTCGCACTACTCAGCTTCTTCGGTTTCACAAAAACTGTAATTTTTCAACATTTTTAACAAATTTAATTTTAAAAAGCGTTATTTTATTTATTTTTTTTTAATTCATTTTAAAAATTTCTCCTGATTAATAAATGATATTTATTTTCGTGTACTCTTATATTTTTTTAGTTACATGCCTGGCCTTTTCGGAATGATATTATATATATATCATATATATATATAGTATATATAGTATATATATATATATATAATATATATATTATATATAGATATATATATATATATATATATATATTATATATATATAGATAGTATATATATATATAGATGATATTACCACTGTCCATATCATTATCGCCTATCGATTGCAGGGAATCGAACACATTACAGAAAAATCAAAAATAAAACTATCGGGAGTCAAAATAAATCTGATTGTAATAAAAAATATTTAAAAAAAAAAATAAATCTATGGCTACCTAACGGTAACTTAAAATAAATATTACTTAACGTAACGTTAACCTTACTTAACTTTATTTATAGACACTTAAGTTATGATAAATATATATAGAAAATAGGTCAATCCGCCACCATACGCTCGCCGTTCTTACATGTTTGGTTCGATAAAGTTAAACATGAAATAAATGGACTTCGAGGGCTTCACGTGGACACGATAATAGACAATAACACCTAGCGCCTGCGGTAGGATAAGTGACGGTGAGACCGTGGACACAGACTGTATTGTCAGCTGATGTATACTATCAAGATCTCTCACTGCCACTGTATCTCTATCCTGATCTCACCACCGTAGTGATTGAGACTAACTTCTATATATATATATATATATATATAGTAATATATATATAATATATAATATATATACATATATAGTCGTGTAGAGTGGGTGTTCGCGGTCAGAACCCCCCCAAATTTTTGACCCCAACTTTTTTAATGTATATTAACTCAAACCAGTTTCCTCACCCAAGACCACCTTAAATCTCTTCTCTCTCTCTCTCTCTCTCTCTCTCTGCTCTCTCTTCTCTCTCTCTCTCTATAATATATATATATAGTAGTATATTATATTATATATATACTAATATATATAATATATATATATATATATATATATATATAATATATATAATAACTATTACTATAATATATACTAGATACTATCATCCACTCCATGCTCCAATCATTTTCCCTCAGTCTATTATATACAACTTGCTTTACTTTTCCTTTTTTCTTTTTTTTTTATAATTTTAGTAAGGAAATTAACCAGCACTTTTATTTAAAGAATATTAATGATTTCATTAATGAGTTTTTATTTATAAAATTGCTAAAAAAAAATAATTCAAATGGACTTTTCTTCGGCAAAAAAAATTATTACTTCATCCAACATTTTACGCCTGGCAGTATTAATTTGGAGGGGCTGGTTGAGCCGCCAATGCTCCTTAGACAGTCTCTCATTCGATTTGCATGCAAATGCACGTGCCTTTCTAATTTGTGATATATAATTAGTAAAATGAAACGTAATTCCTATATTAGTGATTATTTTTTAAAGATTAAAAAGGCATGTTCTGAAAGTGATAACATAATAGATGTGTCAACACTGCTACTACTACTACTACTACTACTACTACTACTACTACTATTTACTACTACTACTACTTAATAATAATAATAATAATAATAATAATAATAATAATAATAATAATAATAATAATAATAATATTTTGAATCTAATTATACGGCAAGCTCATTGGCTGAAAATGCTTCTGAAAGCTCTTCTTTAGAATCTTCTAGAAACGAAGGAAGTAGCTCATTGTTCTTAGATATAGGCTTATATGTGAATAAACATATCGATGATCAAACAAAGGAGCTTCTATTAAAATCCTCCTGGAGCCCACTTCCAAACTATAAATTTCCTAAAATTGGAGAGAGAAATTTAAGTTTTCAATTTAAATGGATTTTAAAGTATCCATGGCTATCTTATTCTGAGCATGCAGGAGGAGCTTTCTGTAAAATATGCGTGCTTTTTTGCAAAGATTGCGTAGGAAAAGGCGGGCACCAGTTTACTGGCGCATTGGTTTCTGAGAAATTTACAAATTATAAGAAAGCATTAAGGAAATTTGATACTCATCAAAACACGGAGTACCTATAAAACGTTCTCACATTAGCAGATTAATTCTTCTACCATATTGCTATAAGGGACCTCGGTAATATAGTAGAGAGCCAAATTAATATATTATAAATACAGATGAGGCGAAATAATAGGCCCCTAAAATTAAGTCGATTATTAAAAGAGTATCATATTTTCTTGAAACAAGAAACATGCGGGAAGGATGATCAGGAGATAGTTTGGATGAAGAGATGCAGTGATGCAATTTTCGAGCATGTATAGTATTTCGCGTCGATGCTGCGATCATTTATTACGAACATTTAAAAAATCGTCTCATGTATTCTCTAATACAAAGTCCTTCAAGGTACAAAACGATAATTTGAAATTTCTTGGATATGATTAATAAGAAAAAAATGTGATCAACTTAATAACCCACATATTTTTCCGTTACTCGCGGATATTAAAACGGCAGTCACATCAAAAACTGAACAATGACTTTTATGCCTTAGTATTTTGAACAGTCTTAAAAAATTAGAAAATTTTCTGAATTTTGTAGCCGTAGAAGACTAACGAGAGTTATCGCTTAATTGCAATTATTCATTCTTCTTAGAAAAATGCATTTGCCTTAAACATACATGATGCCAAGGATATTGTGTCTTGCGCGATGATGAGTGATGTTAAAGGAGTTCAGTCAATATAAGAAAAATTGTCCAGCCAGCTTATACATTTCATGCATGTTGCGCATGTATTAAAACTTTGGCGATATTTCATGAGCTTTTCATGAACGTCTGTGCAAATCGTGTTTGGGGTTGTAAGAAGTTTATGATCTGATCTTCCAGTCTCTCTCTCTTCTCTCTCTCTCTCTCTCTCTCTCTACTCTCTCTTCTCTTCTCTCTCTCTCTCTCTCTCTCTCTCTCTCTCTCTCTCTCTCTCTCACACACCAAGAGAAACCATAAATTAAAGAACAAAAAAAAAAATAAATTATATTAAAAAAGATTTGCAAAATCTTTAAAAAATAAGTCAGCTTCTAGCTTTATGTGAAACGAGTGGGTTACGAAACAGATTGCCATAATAAGATTCAAAACATTTTTGTAGCCGTAGTTCGTGCACTAGGAAAATATAATAATTTGTTAATGTGACACCTTAAACCATTGCACATCAGATATATCTATTGTCGAAGGATAATTACAATTCCTTTTTGTTCATTAAAAATAACTATCATGTACATGGGTAATTTTCTTTACTACTACAAAAAGTTGATTGCGACTTAACTGAAGCATGTGGACTAATTGGTTACTCTCATGCAAACTGCATCTGAGCAATTCCATTCTTCAAAATATTTCACTGAGGCCACCAACTAGCTTCCCAATTAAACGCCAATACAATTTTCCGATTACTTCGACTTGCCTCTTCCGTCGAGTGCACTTTCATTTAATGCAGACACCTGAAAATTATTAGTCGAATGTTTGTTTGTATGCCATTAGAAAAATCATTCATTGAAAGAATTGCAACATCGATCAGAAACCATTATGCTCATTTCTGTAACTACAAAAATTATTGCTCGACCCTGTGTTTTGATTATGTATGTTTTCTGAAGTACGATGAGCTCTAAATTTTATGAATAAAATTCTTCAATCCCAGATAATAAACATTGAACTTGAGTTGTGAGACAGATAAATGGAGTGAAATAGATAGGAACAATAGGCCAAATACTGCAATAGACGCATTACCTACGTGCAATCCTACATTGTATCCTAATATATGGAGACTCCTGCAAATTTTAGCTACACTACCTGTTTCAACGGCAACACCTGAATTTATATTAAAGAAAAAACGCTTAAAAACTTATCTCAGAAATTCAATGGGACAAGAACGTACAACAGGATTGGCATTACTTAATATACACAACGAAATTGATGTCAGCCCAAAAGTCGAAACATTTTGCGAAAAGTTCAGAAGGAAAACATTATATTTGTAAGGTAAGTTATTGATTGAATACTATATATATATATATTATATATATATATATAAAATATATATATATAATACATATATAATATATATAATAATATATAGATGCATACAATATATATATATAATATATATCATATATTATATAGTATTATTTATAGAACCCCTCTTCCCTCCGATAATTTCCTTCACGCTTACGCCTATGTATGTATTATATATCATTTAATATATAATATAATAATAATAGATATTATAATATATAATATATAATATATATTAAACTATAAATTTTTGATTACATGGATGCTTTATTTTATAATAGGAGTTATTGACTAATATATAATATATATATATAAGTATATATATATATTATATTATATATAGATATATATATAATATATATATATAATATTATATATATATATATAATATATAATATATATATTACGGTATATTATAGTATATATATATAACATATATATATATAGTTATATATATAGTAATATAATATATATATATACTAATCACATATTATATAATAGTTTTTTTTAAATAGTTAGTATATTAAATAAAATATCAATATATATATTATATTTGCGTAATATATATATATATATATATAAGATATATATATATAGTTATAATATTAATATTATGTAATATAGACTATATACTATTATATATATAATATACTAATTAGATATATATATATAAATATTATGTATATATAATATATATATATATATAATGAGTATATGTAGTATGTTAAGTTTAGGTATATATATATATATATATAATAATATATATAATATAGTATATAATATAATATATTATATATAGATACTATATATATATAAATATAAGTATATATATGATATATAATATATAATAAAATACTATATATATAATATAGTATTATTATAATATACGACTATATATATACTAATAATAACTATTATAAAGTTTTAAATCTGGTTCGCAGTATAATTTATAGGCAAAAAAGATTGCTCAAACTTTTTGTTTCCATTCATATATAAAGTATATTATATACATTTTATCTCAATAAATACATTGACTTATAATTAATATTATCATATATATATAAAATAATATAGTATATATATATATATAAGTAATACTATATATATATAATAATATATAGTAATGTAATATAGATATATATATAAACTTATATAAATATTATATTATATATATATGTATATATATATATATATATATATATATATATATATAGATATAGTATTATATATATATATATAGTTATATATATACACTAATATATTATATATATAGATATATATATATATATAATAGAGTATATTATATTTATAGATATATATTTATATATATATAATTTAATATGATATTTATATTTTATTATTATATATATATAGATATATATATATAAGTCTATATTAATATCATACTATACTAATATACTATAATATAATTATATATACTATTACGAGCCTACTATATATTGTAAGGATGATTCATTTGGGGTTTGTTTTTAACAATAGGTTGTATTTACAAACACCATTGGACACTTGTCTAACGGTATCCCGTTTTTCTTTTCCAGTATTGTTTGCAATCACACGTGAAAGACTCGCACCGCATACAACGTCTCGCAAACTTGTCAGCTGATTACCCTAAAAAGCATCGTTCTTGAAAAATGTTGTTCTGCACTTAGAGCAACATATGGTGCGCATCACAGACCTACCGAAACCACTATTGCCAATACCATCCGCAAATTTGAAACGCAGTTTACATTATTGGATGATACCCGACGGATTTGACCACATCCAGCTCGCAGTGAAGAGAATATGGCGGCTGTAGCTGTCAGTGTGGCGGACGACCCTGACGAATCGATTCGGCGCCGTTCGCAAGTGCTAGGTTTGTCGTACGCTACAACCGGGCGTATTTTACGTAAGGATCTTGGGTTTAAAGCATACAAAATCCAACTAGTACAGGAATTGAAGCAGCCCGACTTAGGCTTGCGGCATGTTTTCAGTGAATGGGCTCTACAAGCGTCAATGAAAAATGCTCCTGTTTTTATCCGCGAGATTTTGCCTCAGCGAATGGAAGCCCATTTCTGGCTCAAAGGTTATGTTAACAAACAGATCGCCGTAGTTGCTGATGGGCAACCTGAGGAGCTTTAAAAGAGGCTTACCACTACAGCCACAGAAAATGCACAGTTTGTCTATGTTTCTATGGGGCTGGCGGAATCATCAGGTCCATATCTTCAAAAATGCAGCAGGACAGAATTGCTAAACGTGAACGGAACGCCTATTGGCGACATCGGTTAACGGAATATTTGCTGCCCACATGTATTGAAGCCGTGCCTCCGTGAGCTTTGTTTCAATCGAAGACACGGCTACTGCCATACTTCGTGCATAAACAATACCTATGAGATAATGAGTTGGGTGAGCAACTTATTATCACGTTTTGAGCCTGTGAATGGCCTCCTAATCATGCCGGGATATCACACCAGTAGGTATTGCTTGGGTTACGGAAGTTAATGGTCTTCAGGATAATGCCAGCCTCATCGAGCTAAAGCCAACATTGCTCGCGTATTCGCGGACATACGTCGCTATAGCTCGAATCGCGTCGTCCACCGATGTGACCTTCAGGATGGCCAGTTAAACCTATCAAGCCAAACATTTATATGAGATAGATCTTTAAAAAGTAATTTCCATACATTGTTCTTTCGACTCATAATAAACTTTTCACCATAAGCTTCAATGCTATGCGTTTTATTTCCATCGTAAAAGCAAACCTCCAAATGAATCACCCGTTATGTTACTCAACACAGTTAAGTTTTTTGAATTGCACGTCACTTTTTAATTTGGATAATTGTCTGCTCTAATTTCTTTTTTATCGTCGTGTTTGTTGTTTCACTTCCACAAGCGATAGATACACACAACATACACAGCACAACACACCTACACAACATTTAAAGAATTAAATGACACTTCTGTAAATAATAACTCAATGCCAATAACGTCATTAGCCGACAAATTTGGTACCTGTTAAAAAGCTTAAGCAAGTTTCTGACATTATCAATAGTATTATATCGATACAGCGATATATCGCTTAATCCAGCTGTAGGAATCTAAACAAGGCAAGTCTCCTTTCTTATCAATAACTGTTAACCTAACAAATACTGAACCTAACCCAACAGATGCACCTAAGCAACGCCTCGCTGAAGTCCTAACATAGCAAAACCGGTTAACGCTAACAATAGATGGCCTACGAAAAAGTATTAAAGATATATAGTATATATATGTAAATATATATATAATATAATATATATATATTATATATAGTTATAGTAATATATATATATATATATATATAATATATATATATATATATACTAGTAAGTTATTATATATACCGTATATATATATATAATATATATATATATATATATATATATATATATAATATATATATATTACTCATATAGAATAGAGAATAGCTTATTAAATAGAATTAAAAACTATTTATATAGAATAGAGAGATAGTAATATATATATATAATATAATATATAAATAATATACACGGTTGGTATTTTTTGATTTTTTCGCAGAAAAATCAATTTTTTAGTGTTGGTTAATTTTTTTGATGTTTTTAATTTTTAACTTAAATTCTTTTTCAATATTATTTTCAAAAATTTGTAAATAAACCTCAATATTACTAATTCATTAATAAGATTGTAAAATATTAGTTAATGTAAGTGATATAAACTATGTATATTTAGATATAAATATAAAAATAGTATATATATATATATATCTGATATTAAAGTATATATAATATAATATTTTATATTATATAATATAATAAATATGTAATATATATTACTAATCATATTATATAATAATATATATAATATATATAATATATTATAAAGAAATTATATTCAATAAAATATATATTATATATAGATATATATATATATATATATTATATATATAATGAAAAAAGCACTAACAATCTGAAACATCATCAAGAACTTTATTCAACGTTTCGATGACTCAAACTGTCATCATCCTCAGGAAAAGACACTACAAAAATAATAAAAATAGCAATAACAATAATAATAATAATAATCATAATAAAAATAATAATAATAATAATAAAAATAATAATAATAATAATAATAATAATAATAATAATAATAATAATAATAATAATAATAATAATAATAATAATAATAATAATAAAAAATAATTTTAAATAATCATAATAAAAATAATAATAATAATAATAAAAATAATAATGAATAATAATAATAATAATAATAATTAATAATCAATAACAATAACAATAAATAATCTTGGATAAGATGTAAATAAGTAAATTAGAATTAATTAAATCTTAAGACCTAAATGGAATAATAAACAAAACTATTTTGATAAATTAATTAAGTGGAAATTCTAAAAGGGAATTAAACTAAACAAATTTTTTCTTCTTAAAAGTTAAATAGTAATTATTAAATATTTTCGGTATTACAACAATTAAAAGAAATAAATTAATGCATCACGGATAACTAAAATAACTTTAAACAATTTTTTTTTTTTTCTTATCTAATTTCTAAATCAGACTTTTCAATTTTAAAATCCCTCCAAAATGATCATTCCTTGGTTTTCTGTAAACCTGACAAGGGTATAGGCACTGTTATCCTGGATAAATCAGATTATGTGGACAAAGTTGAAAATATTTTATCAGATACAACTAAATTTAAATTGATATCTAACCCTAATCCTTTAAAATTGTCTTTGTCTTTGGAGGACAAACTAAATAGAAATCTTCGTAAATTGCTGAAATTGAACAAAATTGATAAATCAGTTTATGACGAACTCTACTCAAGAGGCTCTTCCCCAGGAATTTTATATGGCCTACCTAAAGTCCATAAACCTAACACTCCAATCCGCCCCATCCTTGCAGTTTACAACACACACAATTATAAACTAGCAAAGTTTTTAGTACCCCTCCTATCCCCCTTAGCCTCTAATTCTTACTCCATACGTAACTCTTATACTTTTAAAAACTGGTTATTCTCTATCAATAATTTACATACTTTTTACATGACAAGCTTTGACATAGAATCCCTTTACACCAACATTCCTACTTACGATGTCATCGACATTATTATTAACAATATTACCGTATAGCAAACATGTTTATTGTTGACAAATTGTTGTTGTAATATTATGTATTCAAAAATCTTCTCTCTAGTCCCACCTACATCATCTTATTCTTCAACAATTTATAATTCTCTATATTATATATCATTATCTATCTATCTCTCTTCCATGCTAATAAACAAATATTTATTTAAATCATTTCGAAACAATATGGCTTAACCAATGTCCCGACCACTTCAAACCTACTCATTATAAAAGGTATATGGATGATACTTTCTTACTATTTAATAACAAATCCAATGTTTCATTATTTTTTGACTACATCAACTCCCAACTTACTAACATCAATTTCACAAGAGAAGATGAACAAAACAATACTCTACCTTTTCTCGATTTACTTATAAAAAAAACCGCCA
Source organism: Trachelipus rathkii (assembly GCA_015478945.1). Taxonomy (NCBI): domain Eukaryota; kingdom Metazoa; phylum Arthropoda; class Malacostraca; order Isopoda; family Trachelipodidae; genus Trachelipus; species Trachelipus rathkii. Next base: position 1,029 of record JABUQX010003316.1, on the reverse strand, counting down.
CGGACTTTACAACTGAAATTTACAGAAAAAAGACTTTTACTGGACTGGGAATGAACTTTTTCAGCCACACCCCTTTACTCTTTAAATGTAATAGTATTAGATCCCTTCTACACAGAGCTTACCATTTATCCTCATCTTATTCTCTAATGCATATTGAATACGAATTTCTCCTCAAATACTTTACTACCAATTATTTTCCTTCTTCACTGATACACAAATACATAAATATTTTTATGACATCCAATTTCGAAAACAAACCTATTTATGACACTGTAAAAAAGAAAGATATTTTTATAAAACTTCCTTATTATGACCCTATTTATTTAAAACTTAAAAAAGATTTGACACGAATATTTCATGATCATATCCCACAACTTAACATTAACCTTATTTTTACATCTTCTTTTAGTATATCTTCTCTCTTGAATCACAAAGATAAGATTCCCGATGCTCTTAAGTCTGCTATTGTTTATAAATTTAATTGTGATGTCTGCACAGACTTCTATATTGGCAGTTCCTTACGTCAATTTTCAGTACGAATTAATGAGCACCGCGGAATTTCGTCTCGTACCAACAATTTTTTCACTACTCCTTCAAACTCTGCTATTAGAGATCACTGTTTCTAATAATCCACCTCTTTCTTCTTCTAACTTCTCTATACTGGCACAAATCCCCGAACCAACCAAGTTACATATTTCTGAATCATTATTTATTCATCATTTAAAACCCAGTCTCAATAACGACAGCGGTCCCTATAACTTACAACTTTTATGAAGCCTTCTGTTAAATTCAAGAATATTACCAATCGTTACCTAGTAAGTTTATAAATTGATATTAATTTCGCAGCATTATCTTGAATTACCTGTTGCTGTTGTGAAAATTACGTAAATTTTAATTTTAACTTAAGAATGATATTTGATTTAATTTGAGTAACTTTATTGACATTATGTAATTTCATATCATTGAAGAATTTATATTTATCATCTATTTAGTTATTTAATATATGATGTCATACTATAATTTTTATGT
>JABUQX010003315.1:12500-14593 GCA_015478945.1 Trachelipus rathkii | reverse complement strand
TGAAGTCCAAAACCTTTATTCTAATTGAAAATCATTTTCTCCATTCGCATTTTACATCAAAATTTTATTTGTTCGAATTCGAGTATCTCTCAATGTTTTAGTTTAAAAAGATCTTACCATTACAAAGTAAATATTAAAGTTACTTAACTTATATTACTAAAGCAATATCATTATCTTGAAGCAAAATAATGAATAAAATTACCATGGAACTGGTTATAGAAAGATTATAAGATATCTTAGAAATTTATTGAAAAAAAAAATAAAAGAAACGAAAAAACAAAACAAAAACAAACATCGTGAATACAAACAAACTAAAAGCAAGACAAGCTCTTTTTTTGATACTTTCATCCTTTAGATGTTCTCTTTCCACGTAAGTCGACGACAAGTCACTCTCTTTCCATCTCAATCCTACTCCCTATTCAATATCAATATCAGATCTCTTTTAATGGCTTCAAAACTATGTTGCTACAAAAGGGTAAAATATACTTTTATATTCTTTACAAATAAGAAAGAAGGATTCGTACGAAAAAGCCTTTATCTAACCTATCAATACCTTTTATCCTTCCTCTGCCTTTCAATTTCTTTCCTGATTTCTCGCTAGCGTCTTCCATTATCTGTATGTGTATAAATGTATTAGCTTGCTGAATTATATATATATAGTATTATATATATATATATACTATCTATTATATATAATATATTATATATATATATATTATATATACTATACTGAATATATATATATATATATATATATATATATATATATTGCTTCAATAAAAGATAATAAAATAATCTAACATTGATAGCAATTTCAAATACAAAAAAAAAGATATTTTATTTATATAACAAATTCTTCATCTGATCTCTTAACAGCAAAATTGATTGATTGTTTACCTATGATGAACAATATGCAACACCATTAAAGCAGTTCTGTTGCTTTCTTCTCCTGTAGAATTGAAAAGTATGTTCTGAGTAGAATAGCGAAATATCTTTTTTGAGTGAACGTTTTGATTGAAGTAAATGCTAAAACCATTAATAATCCAAATGTGACTGAAAAGGTTAAAATTATTTAGAAAATTCGTAAATTTTTTATTAGATATTGATGGAATGAGTTACTGCAAAGATTAGTAAGTATGGATCTATTTCTTACCAACTTGCTCTTTAACTGGTTTGACAAATCATCAAGAAAAGATATTGTAATTTCCAACATATCTTTTCATTTTACGTTGATTCTCACGTGAGGCATTTTCATTTCTTCATTAACAGAAAGCAGAAGTTCTTTTGCAACTTCCAAAACGTTTGAAAATGTTATTCATCGATGTTACTTGAAAATCTTTCAAAACGGACATCACATTTTCATTATGATTAAGGGCAGTTGCTGTCACTAATTATGGAGACTGCAATGTACGAGTAGTACATAACGGAAGAATATATGTTAATAAAGTTGAAGTCATAAATAAACTTATAACAAATTTGCTTTTGATTACAGATTTCAAAAGATCCGAGTTTCTTTTTTTAAAAAGAAGGGATAATATCTTGATACATTCAAGTTCCTCTAAAGCTTCAACAAATACTTTAAAATTAAAATTATCTCTAGATCGTAACAATTCATTGTAGCTTTCCATCAACTTTGTTTCGTCCATTTCGTGTGAGTTTTGTCCATTTTGTGTCTGGGAAATGTTTCTTTTTTTTCTTCTAAAATAGTAGTCCGCCTTGAAAATCTAAAATAGTACCTAGTTGCATCATATATAAATATAATTAAAACTATTGTACATCAATCCAATGCTATAATTTTCGGACCACCTTGTATGTGTGTGTGTGTGTGTGTGTATGTGTGCACTTTACCTTTCGTTGGAAAATTTACCGCCAAAAAAGTAAAACAAAGCATAAAAAAATAGGCATTTTCCTTCAAAAATTTTGTACCAAGAGAAATACTAAAAGTATTTATGATTTAAAAATAAACTTTAGTTTATATTCAGTCAAGTATTATATCTGTTTTACTTTTTGGCGGGAAATTTTCCGCGAAAGCTACAGTGTATACACACACACACACACACAAGATCAAAAGATGGTCCGAAAATTATAACAAT
>JABUQX010003315.1:0-7500 GCA_015478945.1 Trachelipus rathkii | reverse complement strand
AATCATATTAAAATATATAATACTATATAAAAATATATATATATACTATATAAATACTATATAATATATATATAATATATATATATCATATATAATATTATATAATAATTTAAATTAATAATAAAACAAACCGAGAGAGAAGAGAACCCGAAGAACGAGCAAAGGGGAACCTATGATACAGTAGAGAGAGAAAGAGAGAAGAGGAAGGAGAGAGAAAGACATAGCAAAGAGAGAGAGAGAGGAGAGAGACGAAGAGGAGAGTAAGTAGACGAGAGTAAGATGATGATGACATTGTAGTGAGGAAGAGAGAGATTAGGAGGAGAGAGTCTAACGAGAAAGAAGAGAACAGATGAGGAAGGATGCGGAAATCACTTTTATTCGGATGCGGAAATCACTTTCATGCGGATGCTGATACGAAAAACACTTGGGCCAAGGTTTCTCATTATTAATCAGTGCTTGCAGGCAAATGATTATATCAGCACCTTCTTCATCAGTCGAGAGCGAGCGTATTTTTATAGCGCTAGGAGAAGATGTAGAAACACCCCAAGAGAAATGAACAGGCGTCTACGCCAGATACTAGTGGAAAGCTAATGTTTTGACATCGACAGAGTTAGTTTGTGAATTGTTTGAACAAGTTTGAATATTGAATGAAATATCTGGATCTTTAGAGCAGTAATTCTTTTTTCTATTACTGGAGTTATCTACATTTTTTTCCACAAGATTAGGAGTAAGGTGCGCTCAACAAGCATCGGAAAGAAAGAGGACAAGGGGAAGGAGAAATGACAAGATGTCAGAAAAAAGAAAGGAGCCCGCCTTACCGCCCCCTCTGGGATACAATTATTAGTGAGAACTCGTCCACAGACAGAAAATCCATAGTAAGAGCTTCATGGGACCGCGACAGGACCTCCACATGGTAATCCGTCAATGTAAGGGTTCATCCTAACAAAGGTGGGCCACAACCAATGCCCCCATACAAAACCCCGCCTTCTCTCCTATCATGCATGAATTTTTCTGCTCGCCTCTGCCAAACTCACATTTCTCTCCTTTACAGACATTCGTACATGTACACAATTACTTCTTGTCTTTTCGGTCTTCCAGACGCTCGATTCCCACCACTCCTCCACTATACATCCGCGTAACCAACGACTAATCATTCCATCCTTTCCACATGACACAAACCATCTCAACATACTTTTTCATTTATTCTCTCAGTTTACCCCTTTCTCCACCAACCAACTCTCTAATAAGTTCATTCCTCATTTTAGGTAATTCTTACACACATAGCGGCTAGCATGCCCCTAAGATTAGTGAGAGCTCGAACACATTGGGAACTTTAGATCTATACTTCTTATTCCAATGACGCATAAGTACCTACTACCGGGGATACAAATAGAAAACAGGAGGTAGACGGTTCATAACATGACCTATTCCTCATTTAAGTTAACTCTTTAGCGATACATCCTCAAGACTTATGTTTCCCTTGTCCTCACATTGCACCAGATCTTTGATTTTTAAATTTGCTTAATATTACACCAAACTGGAGTCCAAACCGCTTCCTGCCATTCCACTAAGGACTATTCCCAACCTAACTTTATATCCAACTCTGGAAGTATTTTTATCTATTCCGTAAATTCTCAACACTTGGGCTCTCCAAATAATTTTTTAACTCTCATACTATACATTTAAAAGCCTTGGGGTATTACTTCATGCATTAAACCGTGTCGATGGATCCTGACAAGAATTCACTTTCCACGAATAACAGAAACTTACTTCATTTTTCACTGGCTCTGCGCAAATAAACTGTGCGACTATGATTGAAGAAGGATTTTATGGCAACATGTAAACGTAAGTCCGATAGATATTTTTACTGTAACTACTGTAGTACACACATCGTTGGAGGGCACCTCGTCAAATTCTTAATATTTTTACTGTAGAAATATGTTTTGCGAAATTTTTCATTTTATCAATTTAAAAATGCGGGAAATGGCAGAATAGTACAATAATATTCCCCCTCCCTTCCCCACTATAAACGAGGGAAGAACTCAAAAATAACGAACAGCAGATCCAGGGCCAAGAGAGACACGAGGTCAAGGATTTCTTCGAAAGACTTTGGCCATAGACGCAGCTGGTTGAGGAGAGACAAAAGATTGGGAATATATGAGGGAAAGAAGAATCCATGTGCGGAAACTGAGACGCCGAAGTCGCTGATAATGCAGAAGATATATTGTCCGATGGTGAGACAGGAGGAGGAAACAAACTAGAAGAAGCCAAATTGAACAATGGGCGTCTGCGGACCTTTGTAGGTTTTAAACGGTCAAGAGAAACCATGTCAGATTTTCTACTGGGCAATTGAATATTAAAATACCGACCGAATTGATCAAGAACCAAGAATGGACCTGTGTAAGGTACTTCTAGTGTTTTCTTAATTCGATTGACGCGAACGTATACATGAAAAAATTTCAACTCTTCGGTAATAAAAGAAACGTCGTGAACAATATGTAAAGGTGGAAGAGAGCGAAAATCATTTGATCAATAAATTTTTCATAAAATTTGTCAAAATCTTATTCAGAAGGAGTGGCAACATAAATATCAGGGGGACATAAAGGAGTTTCACCAATAACCTGATAAGGGAAATAACTGGAACTGTTAGAAATACATTGAAGATTTGGAGGAACCATAGGAAGAGATAATAACCAATTATCCTTTTTGAAAACAAGAGCAGTTCTTAAAGTCTGGTGAAATCGAACTATAAGGCCGTTGGATTATGGAAGTCTTAAGCTGCGAAAACCGATGAGATGAGGTAACCCCATAAAGAACTCTTTCGAGTTGGGATCCCCGATCTCCAATATTATGCAATCGACGCAAAACTTGAATACCTAATTAAAAAAAATATATATATGTATGAAACTGATTTCGCAGTTGTATTTTGGATTAAAAAAAAAAAATCCATCCATTTCGTGTTAGTATCAAGGCATATAAGGCCATAAGGGGGTATCTAAATCTTTTTATCTCCACGATACATTGAATATGAAGTTTCTACTCCTTATATTAGGTCATTCGTTTCTAAGTTTGTCGGGTATCAGATATGATTTTAAATGAGCTTCGAGATATGTCTCATCATGGCTGGAAAGCTTGTTTCCATTCGTTTAATAAAAACACTTTCTGGATAAATATGGATCTGGACATTGGCATGAGAAATCGAACTTATCATCAATGTCATACTTACAACTTACAAAATACAAAGGCACACGAAGCTACCATAGAGCCTCTTGATATTCCTTCCCAGAGTTTCGAAACACTCCATATAGATATCATTGGTTCCTTACCACCCGTGTCTCCTCATCAATCGCTTGCATCACCTCTTCAGTCCACCACTGGTTATTGACATTTTTACACCCTACTTTAGCACACCCACATGCTTCTCTTGCACTACTAACAAAGGCTTCCTTCACTTGCGTTAAGAATTATTTAGTCTCGCCTTGTTCACTTCAACTGATTTATTTTCAAGTGCTCTCACATTCTTTCCCTTATAACGTTATTCACTTAACTTCCCACTCCTAATCCTCCCCACTTCCTCCCTTATCACTTTCCTCTCCATCCATGAACCTACTAACTTAATCTTACAAAGAACATGACGATCTGATATTTCCATCCCCCAACCCCCTCACTGATTTAACGTTCATAGCATATTTTAACTTCTCCTTCACCAACACAAAGTCAATCATACTTTTCACTTCCATACTATCTCTACCTACCTCAACTCTCGTTTATTTAAGAACACTCTTGTGCCCGAAGAATTCATTACTTACATACATACCTCTCTCCTCACAGAAGTCAATCACCTTCCTACCATTCTCATTTTCTAATATTGGAGGTGGATACAGATGAGGAGGAAATGCTGAGACGTGGGTCCCCACAAGGTGGAGCAATAAATCCTAGTGGTAAGAAATAGTCGTACGTCAGGTTTCTTTTTTTCTTTTTTTTGGGGGGAGGGGGAGTTTTCTGTCCTATTTGGTGGAGGGACTTCGCAATAAATGCGAAGTAAGTCGAGTTCAACCAAGTCCATGTTATTATGTGGACTTGGTTGGTCGTTAGAAGAGCAACCAGTGTGTTCATGCTTGGGAGTGGGAATGATATCAGCATCTGCCAAGAAAGCAGATTCAGAGGAGTGTGGAGAATATGGGGCTGTTTCCATGGAAACTGGGGAGGAAGGTGTCACCGGAAAAGTGTCATCCTTTTGAGGGTGTTGGAGTTGCGATATTGAAATCCGCTGGGTTACGAAAGTCTGATGCTGGAGACTTTATCAGTGAGTCATCAGATGGGTTATTTTGAGAGACTGTACAGTTTGAGTTAAGATGGGAGATTTCTGGGTCCCCTTTCATGCCGCCAACAGATCCAGAACTCTTGAAGCGTTTGCGTTGAACGGTCTTCCATTCACCTCATTCGGAAGCGCAGGAAGCATTAGAAAGGAAGTGGGTCGTCACATCAAGCTCTATTTAGGATCTATAATCCATTTCATCCGCTAGAATCCTTTAGGGAGTGTTGAGAAAGGAAATTCGGAAGAGCTGGAATAATCTTGAAAGCTATCAGAGGATTGGTTGGTGGATTGTTCGACAACTGTGGTTGCTTGGGTACTGTACAAAACAAAGTTTTGATATAAAATATTTAGTTAATTTTAAATACTTTTCAAGATTTTGATGCCAAGAAGTAAAACTAATATTCTTGAAATTTCATAAAATATATCTTGTAAAAGCAACAGTAAAAATGAGCATAAATTTAAATTTTGGTAATGCATTTATTAAACTCTAACTAAATTTTTAATTAATTAATTTTATAATTTATCTCAAATTTTAATATTTAAAATTTAAGGAGTTTATATCTAAGTAAAATTTCCATGTCTCATTCTTACTTCAAATTGGCAACAAATATTATAGAATGAAATAATTTAGTCTCCAACAAAAAATATTTGTAAAAAATGGAAGCAGCTTTATTTTTTTTTATTTATTTTTTTTTTACATGATACCACCATAGTAAAAATATTACTAGTATTTCAATCCAATGTTATAATTTTCGGACCATTTTGTGTGTGTGTGTGTGCAACGTACAAAATTTCCCGCCAAAAAATAAAAACATATTTAAATTGCTTTGTATTTAGCAAACTTTATTTCTAAAGTCATATATATTTTTAGTATTTATCCGTGGTAAAAATTTTTTTTAAGGAAAAATTACATAATATTTGTATTCTCGAAGCAGTTTTACGTCGTACGTCAATAAATTGTACATGATTTATTTTCAATTCTAAAAGGGCATATCAGAAATTGTCCGACAATATTCCTAACTATATGACCTACTGGTAATATATATACTGTGATACCACCACTCACGGGCAATGCCCATTTCAAAAGGAGGGGGCAAAAAAATAAATAAATAAAAATTACATAAAAACAAATTAAAATAAATGGAAAGTAAACCCACCCTGCCCCTTACCTAACGCAATTCCCTCAGATGGGCACAGACGCGGGACTTAATAGAGGAAGATTGAATATTGCGGGAAAAATAAAAGAAGGCAAAGGAGTTCCCAAACAGATGGACTGGAAAAAGGAGGTATCCCCAAAAGAGTGATCCTTTGGTTTCCAATATTCCACAGTGACAATTATCATTGAGAGAAACAGGGAACTCTTGTGTTACGAAGGGTGACGCGTGGTGGAGGAATGGCGCGAAGGTAATTCTCTCGGCACACTGCCGTTGTAATACCCGTATGAAGAAAAGAGATAGGGCACCAAAATCGCCGACGAAGAGAAAGAGAGTCAAGGAGGTCGGAAGATATGGGACAGTTTGGTCCGTCTAAAGATTTAGCTTCAAATCTACCAAAGAAAGGTGGAGCCGGATCCACCCCAAAAATGTGGGAACAGTATTTCCATACAGGGGCGAATAGACTTTATAATAACTGGAGTATCTGAGCAGAAGAAAAAAATTCACGCAATCTGAACAGAAATTCCTGAGCTTTTTTGAGGGCCATTTTAGTGCAACGCGACGTGATGTGAGGTCCTCCAAGACATCACGTTATTATGGTTTAGTCCATTGCAGAATGTTTATGTTCGTTTACTTTGGACCGCCTAATTTTTTTTTTATGAGGCGAAGGCCCCCTTGTTTCTTTATATATATATATAAAATATATATTATTATAATTAATATATATTATTATATATATATATATATTATATATCATTATATAGATATATATATATATATATATATATATATTATAATATATATAATATATTATAAATAATATATATATATACTTATATATATATAAATATAATAGACCCAGACCTACAACAAAGACAGGGCTAGGGCTTAGGTTACTTACTTAACTCCAAACCGACTCAGGTCAGCTGTATGGAATGAAGAAAAACATTTTTATATAAAGAACTAACTGAAGAATCTTCCCAATGGTCAGCTGGCTATAGATATTAACAGCAGATTCCATTTTTAAACATCAAGCCCAAAATCAATCCTGCTGAGCATTTAGGAATAATTCCACGTCTGGAGAGGAAAACTTATATACAACCTCAAGGTGAAGATTTAATTTTTTTTTAGTTTATAAATAATTTCATATTTTTTAGAAATATGTATTAAAACAATGTCTTGTAAAAATTTATTTTATTTTTCGCTAAGTAGCAAAAAACAAACCCTTTTAAGCTTTAATCTAGGCCATATAGGCTTACTTTATCGATAGGCTAGATATTTATCTATTTTTTTCTATGCTTGCATAATTATAAAGTGTAATTAAAGTTGAAAAATATCATGAGTACACAAAACCAAGTCTTTCCATCATTTTTCCATTTTTTATATTTTGTAATTCAGTTAAAACATTTCTGTATATATATATATGCAAAACCCTGACTAAATATATTTTGCTGAAATTACCACAAATTATAACCAGATGAAAGATTATGAATTTTCTTTACAACCATAATTGGATTGCTGCAACTTTTGTTTTATCAAATAATATCAATTATAATATAAACTAGTCTCATTTTTATATAATTCAGTCATTGTTTACCATTTAGACAATTTTTGACTAATTTTTTTTCCCCAATGAATTGTTTACTGCCATAGGCTATAATTTATATTTGAGACAAGTGAGAAAGGAAGAGCAATTATTAGTTACATTTCTTTTTTTGGTGATTATGATTTCAGGTTTAAATCCCATTTAGATATCTGCAGCATGTCATTTTTATAAACCAATAAATAGCCTATCTCTTTCCCATTATTTAAATTTTAAAGTATTAGAATTTTATATATATCCATCCGATTCTTTGTGTATGCCTATATTCTCGTTATAAAATTTTTCAGAGGGATTAAAATTACCTGACCGAATACAGTACTGCAACTTGCTTCCATCCATATCCACCTCAAGACCAGATCAATCTCCCCCCAAATATTATTATTAATGTATAAAAATTGTTTTAATACATTTTTTTAACCATAATT
>JABUQX010003314.1:45000-64605 GCA_015478945.1 Trachelipus rathkii | reverse complement strand
AAACCTATAGTTTTGGAGGTAGACCCTTCGGAAGAAGATGCTGATGAATCAATCACAGCCTCTCGAGACACGATCCCAACTACACAAGGCAAAAATTGACATACAGAGGATATAAGACTTTTTGGTTTCCAGATCCCGATCCGAACTTTAATATTAGTTATCACTTAAATAAAGCGTACAAAGCTAACATTAAACCAAATTTGACGGAAATGACCGAAAGGACATCCTCAAGCGATCAATGATATATTAATCATCATGATCAGAGTGATATATCATCTATATTTGGAACTCAACTCCAACAACTATACTTATCCATCTTGAAGAAACTCTCCAAATTAACAAAAATCTGCAGAATATCACACCCTTCTTACATATCTTATTACCCTTTAATATAACTGATAACAGAGAACTTCCGTACCAGACAAATAAAGAGCTTCTCTGAAGATGTTGTGCAAGAACAGTTTACAGACCTTCCTGTGAAACAAAAGTTACACTCCATCCCGAGAAACTGAAATTGCCTAAAATTAATATTTCCCCTTTATAAAATCGGAACCATCCACCTAACGAACAAACAATTAAAGACTTAAATGGAAAATCTCCGACACCAGAATTCACGAACACTTACACTAGTAAAAGAAATGGTGCACTGGCCCTGAACGATGGCGTTGCCAATTTCTGCGAGTGGGCACGATGAAACTACAGAAGCTGATTTTTTGGAGCCAGTGGCCGCACGTACTCGAAAAAGATCGACTGCTGTGGATTTAGATGAACCTTGGGTACAGACCCGCATTCTGGAAAGCTGAGAACCGATCAAGACGGAATAATACAGATACCAACTTGCATAACGGAAAGAACATAAATTTTAATATATACATATAGCATAGGAACTAGTTTTATTGTATTAGATAAAATTAGGAAATATGTAGTCTAAAACTTGTAAACTATGTATTTAATAAAATATCCTGGTTGTTTTATATTTAAATTTTTGACTTTATCTGTGTGGAAAACATTCAACGATAAACTAGGAGCATCCCTGGAAAACTCTGAGACTATTACTCTACAAATTACCTTTTGGAAACTTACCCTATTGTTGTGTTGAGGTTTGTAGTTTTGTTGTTTGGTCGATGTTTCTCGTTTTGGTTGTTTTGTTCAGTGGTTGTTGATGATGTTGCCACATCCCCTTCTATCCGTCATTACGACGGGTGGGGAGGAACATGTAGAGAATTTATTTTGAGCCTTTGCTGTTTGGAATGTTTCTTATTTTTTTATGTGTTTTGTCTTTCCAGCATCTTACCAGTTATTTATTGAGGGTTGAGCGCATGGAAATACCCTTGAAGACTCACAAATTTTTCACAAATTATCTTGCTTGAATCTTATGGGGTAAATAAAATACTCTTAACTGTTATAATACTAAAACTAAATATGATGACAAAGAAAGGTCGGATTTTATTTTCTTTTATCATTTTATGCTTATTGTAGTCTTGAAATACATCATCTCTGGTCTCTTTACTCCTTACTCTACCACCTGTTTTGCATCACTTGTTCCACACAGAGTTCTAACCTAATCGATTTACAGTAGGAAGTAATTTGTGTTAATATAGTAGCTACTCTTCTCTCTTTTAGTCATTTTGAAACTTTCTATTTTTTTCGCAATTATATTACAATCTATAGTTGTAATCTTATAGAAATAATAATATGTACCTTTGTATGATTTAAAGTTCAAATCTATAAATCGATGTCAGTTTCAGTTCTGGAGGCTTTTCTCTTTTGCCTTAACTGGGGTAAACTATAGCCACCTTCTACTAAACTATACCATAACCTCAATCTCACGAAATTATTTACAAGAACACCCTGTGTTTATACATAATCATCCATATCTACTAGTACTTCATTTTTCTATCTTTATACACTGATTGTATGTAAACGAAAACTGCTTAATGTGTCTTACCAATTCACACCTATTTGCAAAAATTCTGCCCAATAACTATCAATACTTCTCTTATTTGCACAGTTTCCACTAACAGTGGGATGTCAGTACATTTACTACGACCTCTACCTAAGACCTATAATGAGTTGGTGAATAAATCTATTGTTAACTGAATACAGCTATTCATATTGATATAATAACACTCACATGTGAAACCTTTTGTTAGAGCCCCACAAAACATGTTTCGAACTTGGAAATTTATTAAACCTAGGTTAACCTTCTTGGTAAATTATTGATAATGTAAGTTCTATATGTAACTACACCCCTAAATCTTTGTTACTACTACTAACCATACTATATAATATATTAAACTTAAGAATCTCGCTTTCTCATATTTGTTATTATTATTATATTTATTAATTTTGTTATTATTGTCCATTCAATTTATTTACTTACGGTTATATTATTTTTTATATTACTATTTTTCTATATTGTGTCTATCAATTATTTATAGTACTGAATTAGGTTTAGCTTTTTTAATTGGTACCAAGTATTCATATTTCTATAATTGATTTTTTTTAAAATTTACCCAATTATATACAATATCATAATATAAATAAATATACATACCCTTTAAATACCTCTTGTTTTACATCATGTCTCAGTTGTTGCCACTTGACAACCTTCCCTTCCTCACATCTGGCGCCTTGTGACATCTCCACTATAAAAACCATTATAGTCTAATATTCTATTTCATGGTATACTGTTAAAGATATCACCATTCACTTTCTCTTTTTTTACCAATTAGCTATAAAATTTAACTCATTATTAACCCCCTTTCTTGGGTGCTGAGGATCTTTTGGATTCTTTAACTTATTACAACTAGTACCAAACTTATATGAGGTGTTGTAGATCTTGATACATTTTTTTTATATACCTACCTATTTAAGTATTACCATCTATATATTCGCTACACTTCATATACTTTTCTTCCTCCCTCTTCCAGCCCTTCTCTCTCATCGTCCTCTAGTTTTTCTACCCCTCTCTGTTGGTGTTTTATCTTAGCTCATGCATGGTGTCAGATTCTAACCGCGCATTCGGATTGTAAAAATAATAAATATTCATGCCATCTTGTGTTGATTTCTTTAAGAACATACCTGTTGCCCGCTTTTTGCTGTCTCTGGCGTCCTGTTGAGAGGCATTTGTAAGTCAGGCGAAATTAACACTCTTAACATTAAGTGTGTGTGTTTTGGTAAAGGTAACTATTATCGCCCAGGTGAATACTCCAATTTATACCATCGCATTTTTTTAATAGCTTATTTTTTCTTTTTACATGTAACTGCTGTGGAGATTGTATTGCATCTGTGGTGAGCTATCAATGTTGTGGAGTGCATGATTTAATGTTAAAAACTTTTTCTCGAAGCTTCTTACACTGGTCGCAGATGGCTGTCGCTGTCTCGTGGATTGAAGGAAGGAACTGAGTGGTCGATCGAAAGGTGTGTATCGGTAACCATTTATTTGACGATTAGGCCTTTAATTTTATAAATACTTTTCCTGTGAAAAATTACATTTCTATTTTCTCCATCCCAATCCCTCTACTCCTCATCAGTCATTTATTGAACCATCTCATAACTAAACACGTAATTACCCCTGTCTTAATCCTAAATATATACTCAATATTATAATAACTATATATATAATATTAATATATATATATTACGCTTATATATACCTACTATATAACCATATTATATATAAATTAATAATTACTATATAATTATAATATATATATATATACTCTATAATTATAACTCATTACTTATATATATATATATCTATATAATATATTATACATATTATATATATATATATTATATTATATTATTATATATTATATTTATATAAATATATATATATATATATATATATATATATATATATATACTATATAGATATATATATATCTATATAAAAATATATATATTAATATATATAATAATCACTACCATGCCCTCATGCTGGTGATTGATAAGTGTTTTAGCTTATCAACACCATTCATGGAAGCTAGATGATAGAAGGAGTTTTTTCAGCACATCCTATCCAGACGAAGTCACGAATTTAAAAATTTCTTCAAACTCGCGATAATCGAAAGGTAGCTTCACCCTTTCTAAAATAAAGTTTCAAATTTCCTTCTTTTTTAATTTTTCTCATCTAAATCTTTTGCATTTAATATAATATATATAATATACATATCTATATATATATATATATATCATAAATATATATATAAATATAATATACAATATATATATAATGTATATAGTATAATTATATATATAATATAATATATTATATATTATATCGCAACGTCTGATAGCTTCCCTAGTATCTGACCTTGTATATAATAGAGTTCTTTGCATTTGTTGCTTCAACTTAAGAAATGCTCGAAGTTTGCGTTGTTTTTGTTAAACAGCCGCAAAATTAAAAAGCCTTACCAACACCGTTAAAGGAATTTCCCTTCCAATTCTATATAAGTTTGTATTTCCTGTGATTCGGAATTAGCACGTTCTACGAAAATGGTAAGCCAAAAAAAATGACGGCGTACGTAGCCCGTTTGAATTGACAATATTTCGTCAACTAAAATCAGCTTAACATCAATTCTTCCAAACTGATAAACTCCATCACAATAGTTTATCAATTATTTGTAATATAAACCATGTTTGTTTATTTTTGTTTATCTCGAAATCACTAGCTCCGTCACAACACTGACTTCAATGTTTGCAAAACAAAATATAAACTGTAAGAAAATACTGTCTTTGCACGAAATTCAGCAATTAGTACAGCAATCGGGATGCCAAAGAAATTCTTATGGAATTATATGTAAGGTTAAGTTTTTATATAAAAAATTCCAAATTTTTTAAGTTCTTCACCTTTAGAAGCATTTTGAAGAATAGAGAATTTTTGAAGAGATATACGGTCATTGAGTCACAGCATCTCTGACAGCCCTAAATTCTCTGTTGAAGATTGGGGAACTAGTTCAAAGAAATGCCCATGCTTTTGAAGGTTCGACTCTTAAGTTGTAGGAAAATTACCTCACATAGTTATGTTACAGTTGGCCACATTTATATTGAAACCGATGTGGACCTCAATCATGGACTTTCTTTAACTCTTCATAAGACAACTGCCAAATTGAGATTGTTGTTAAAAAAATATAAGAAAACTTGCATTTGTGGAAAGTTTTGTTTTACAGATGTTCTAATCTGAAAGTGAGATTCTTGAAAGGCGGTCCCAATGCCAGGTAAGCTCTTCGACATAAACAGGAAGTTTCAGAACATCAAGCCTAGGTACGCCATAAATGATTGCGAAGAAACGAGTAAACAAGTTTATCATAAAGGTTAGAGATAAAGGCTAAAGCTTAGAAATACGGGATGAACAGTGATTTTTCATGGACAATACACTTCCAATCTCATAACACAAACTACAAAGGCTTGCGTGTATGCGACCCACGATCCTCCTCAATTTCTATGACTAAGGAAGATATTCGAAATACATACAAATTTTAGCTTCCACAGTCTTAAATATAGTGAGCTGCGATAAAATACAAGTAGCCTACACACTAATACTACATGGATTAACAATTTCTATCTATCCTTCCTTCTCACATCATACCATTTTAATAATACGAAGCGTCCTTGCTATTACGTCAATGAATTTTAGTCATTTTCCTTTGCTTTAATTTAGACCATTTTATTTTCTCTTACTTATTTTGTGCTACCTCCATTACATAATCTTTCTCTCATCAGTCTGCTATTAGTCCCACTAATTTCCCTTTTCACGCCATCTCCTCTTCTTCTTGCGATAACTGCTTCCTACGGAAAAAAATCAGTCAGAAGGTCAGGGATAACTTTTAAGATATGCTGAAAGTCAGAACTAACTTCTCTCATACTACATACTTCCCGTGGGAAAATTTACATACATTTCCAAAACCATTATCGAAGAATGATCCATGGCACCATTATCATATTTGATTAAATTTTTCCTACCTATCATATTGTGGAATGAGAAGTATTGAAAGTGAATGAAATAGCATGGGATAGGAACAAAGCCCATCTTTTCATCTAATCTACTTCTACTGTTTCCTTTTCCATTTCATGCTATTCACTAATTACCTAACCTATTCTCTTCCAACATTCAGCTCGGTACGATGGCTTGTTCCAAGTTTCATCCTTCCGATTAAGGTGAACGTATATGGAGTGTTGCACTCGTCACCGTCTACCTTAGATCTTAATCCGTTCATTATCTTTTTCTTCTTCTAGGTTTTCTCATATCCTTTTATTTCGTCTCTTTAAGTTAGTTTTTTTATTCTAGTGAATAGTGACTGTAGAGTTTGACAAAGTGAATTTATGATTTTTGTGCAAGTTGACAGCCGAAAAATCTCTCAACACGCAACCATTACAAATATTCTGTTACAAACCAAAAGATATATTTCTAAAAATAGCAAAGCGGTTTTTTAAGAAATGGCTTTCCTAGAAAGTGAATCATTTATATACGGAAACTTCCAAAACTAGTCAACCCATCTGTCCATTCCTTCACAGATACAATTGCTCGTACTAAATTATATTATGGAAAAGCATTTTAAAGTCCAGTTAAAAATACCTGCTACAACAACTAAGCTTTGTGTATTAGATTTACGTGACACCTGACGAGGATTGGGATGTAAAGTATTAATGTTTGGATTCAGACAAAGAAAAAAAACTCTACAAAGAAAGTCACTTCGAATGAAAAGTAGTAAATCCTAAAACTGATTATCGACTGAATGCCGACTTTCTAATACAAAAATGACACGATAAGATATTGGAACGGCTGGCAATGATCCTACGTGAAAGTACAGAGGCCTGTGCCAGGGGCCTCATCATTACGATTCCTAGGGTAGTAATTTTCATTTCAGCCAGAATACAAGGAAACTAAAATATGTCTGGCGTAAATAATAGCTAAAGGAGAAAAGAAAACATATGAAATAAAACAACCAATAAGTCAATACCAGATACACAAAGATTCTGGGAATTAAAAAGTGAAAAAAAAAAGAAAATACACATAACAGATCAATAAACTGAAGAGCCAGAGAAATAATGCTTAAAAAACTGAAAAGACCTTTGACAAGAAGCTTAGACGCTTATACATAAATACAAAAATCAAGATGACTTGGAAAGAAAAAGTTAACCTAAAAAAATCTCAGCTATTTGAACTACCTGTATAGTGTGATTACATTGACTTTAATTCCACTACCTTAGGTCTACTAATGACAGCTTTTTATTTATTTTAGTTGATTTGTAATAAAATACACACTGTTTACTTGTTGGGAGAAAAATAAAAAGATAGAGTGCGATTGGAAGGCAATATGGAGAATGTAAGTCCAGAGATATAACTTAGAAAAAAAAATCTTTTTGTATTTATAATAAAGTAACCTAATACCAATTGAATGATGATAAACAAAGTTAATTTAAAAGATCTTTAAAATTTAATAAGATATATAAATTTAAATGTTATATATAACATTGAAAATGTTTAAAAAAAAGACATACTCGTTGCAATATGGAAATGTTAGAGATCGTAGACTTAAGTAAAATAGATGTATTTATAACGAGGACCAAAGAGAATGAAACGATAAACACCTGAGTTCCATGTGGAAATTTGCTCGGATGGTTGGGTCAGGGATAGTAGGAAGGCCAACAAGGTTGAAGTCCCAAGGAGCAGAGTAAGTTTTTCAAGCAAGTTCCAGAAAGATAATACAAATTCAATGAACCCTGTGTTTAATAACGACCGCACTTTGGTGCAAGTTATATTTGGCCTTGTTTATAAAACATATATTGAACAGAAGCCATGAGAGCGATCTGTTTAGAAGGAGACAAAGACGGTTAAGAAGTAAAAAGATTGGAGTTATTCGATCAAATCGATCTAAACCTTGAGAGAGTCCAAATATTAAGAGATGTATAAGAAAATGCCAAAATAGGAACGAAATAATATAATTTATAAATATGCTTTTCTATGTAAAGGAAAGAGATTCGTGGGTAGACAGAAATTTTTCCCTGAACAATTATCTGCGGGAAATAGATTATAAAATGGCATAAAGTGCTCTTAGAGATTTTTCTCAAGATGGAAGAAATTAAAGACAAATCCAATTTTAGAAGGCATGAAATATACACGAGATCTAGTCAGGAATGAAAACCCTACTTATCAACAAACACAGAATCCACATGGCCTACCATTAATAGAATTCGAACCACCCAACTCTAAATAAATGACCTATTGCAATAGCACCCCATTCATTTTTAGGAACAAACTTTGTTAAAATAATAATAGTATATTTAATAATAATATATTATGCGATAAATAATAATGAATAAAATTTTTAGATAAAATAATAAATTAATAATAATAATAATAATAATATATATCAATTCCAAGTGAAGGAAATAATCCAGAAGTGTGGGGGAGAAAAATGCATATTTCCACAGCACCTTAATCTAGCCTGGTCGTAAGAAGCGAACTGAAAGCTCCACTTATGACCAAGAAATGTTCATGCATGTCTTGGATTCTAGAGATTGCATAGTTTGCAACCCAACTCAACCCCAAGTTGGCGTGAACCCAAGGGCACATGATGGATACATAAATATATAAATGATTATTTTCAAACTAGTCAAGTCTTAAACGCATTAGTAATTTACCTTTAATTGCGCGTATGCCAGACTCATATATCGTTCTCTAGAAGATTTCACCCACAAGAAGAAGTTTTGATTAAAAGCAATGTGTGATTTACAAAAAAGAAATCTCTCTTCCATGCAATGATATCCACACATTTGAAAATCGGACTTACGACATGTTCTTCAATCTATCCTTTCTCAAACAAGGAAGCAAACATTTTTCAGGCTCTTGAATTTCTATGAATAAAGACAAATCCTGGTAGTTCAATATTATAATAATGAATACATTATTTATAAAGAAAAAAAATAATAAAAAATAATCAACTAAATAATAATAAAATAATAAAATAAATAATAGATAATAAAATAATAATAAATAAATAAATAATAAAACGTCCAATATCCACCATTAAAATTTAACCGTGATAAAAAGTGTTGAGCCTTTAACAAAGGCCTCCTGAAAATATTCTTTTCAACAGAAGAAATTTCTTCAATATATTCATTGAATAAAATGAAACAATGATATAAGTTATAATATCCAAAACTATATCAAGTCCATACACTTCTGAGTATTTTTCATCATTAATCTCAGTCTTTATAAAAAAAATATTCGAATATTTTCATATTAGACTCTTATTAAAAATATTTCAATTTTTTCCATCATTAACCTTAGTCTTTATTAAAAATATTTGATTATTTAATAATATAACATAATATATTAATTAATAATTACTAATATAAAATATAATATTGAATATTAATTAATATTAATATATAATAAATAGTATTTATAATATATAATAATATATATAGATAATTTATAATATATATAATATAATGATAATATATATATAATAAATAATATATATATTATATATATATATATATATATAATATAATATAATTTATATATAATAGTAATTATATATATATATATATAATATATATATATATAATATATTAATATAATATATATATATATATATAATAATATAATATATATAATAATATATGACATATGTATTATATATATATATAGTATATATATATATATAATAGTATATAAGAGTATATATATATATATATGATATAATATTTTATAATATATAATTATAATATTATATTAGGATGTACCGATAGTAGTATCGGTATCGGCAGTATCTGCCAATTTTCTTGCGTATCGGAATTGGCATAGGTAATATGACGATACTGTGGGCAGATACTTCGCTACTTTTTGGGAAGAATTAGGGACAAACTTTCAGATTCAAATAATAAATCTAGTTTCAAGTATCCCTGATATTAAAGAAGGTTCCTAACTAAAGGGAAATTATCCTTGAAGCTAGCTAAAACCATACAAGTGGCATCTCTTTGACGATGAACGCTATATTTCTAGAATGCATTCAAATAGTATAACCAAGGAAACGTAAACATCTTGATTCAAAAAAAAAAAAAAAGATTCACATGAAGTGGAAGCCGGCCTTATCAGCCAACCCCTGGCAGCAGCAAACCGATAGATGACTTTCAGCAAAAAACCCGTACTGGAAGATGAAAAGGATTTGGAGTATGTTAGACGTTGAATAAAGTTTCCCAATGTCACAATTGCATGAATCTCATCACCTTCAAAGAATCACACCAGGAACCTCATTGAAAAAAAGCGTGTAAGAGAGACAGTCGAGTCGAGAGGAGTCGAAAATATAAAATAATTTTGTCAGATTGAGTGAAAGAGGATGGAAGCTCCACGAAAAATATGAGATGCTCGTTTACAAGAAAGTAAACGTATACCCGTTACGTGTTGTATCGGGGTAGTTAAATGAAAAATGGGGCCAAGTACTATTAAATGTTATTGCAGTAGCTTGCAAGCAAACATATTTATTCAGCTAACTCTCGCAAACATCAGTCGAGGATATGCACGATGATTTGTATTATTTTAGTTTAGGGAAAGTAATAAACATAACTCACCAAAATGGAAAAGGACAATCTCGCCAGATACTAATAGTGAAAGTACTTATAAGTTTATTTTATGAAACATCATCAAATTGTGAGTAAATTTTTGAATATGAGTATGAATGATATTTCTATCTTTATAATCTAAGGAATAATTAATATATATATAATTATGTTAACATTTTTTGAAATTTATTTTTTTTTACATTCATTACAAAGTATCGATTAATCGATTAATCAAATGGAGCAATAAAGCCTTATAATCAAAGGATGGGGTGTTGCACACCTTCAGAATAAACCACTCTAAACAATATCAACTAAATTATACGTCAGACATCTGAAGGCACAAGATAACAGCAGCCGCTTAACACTCCGAAGTTGAAGACGTGGTAAAGATAACTATTCAGAGATGAGAATAACAGAGAATGGAAGAGAGTGGACACAAAACAGAGGTGGAAGGAAAGAAGAAAGCAACCGCAGCGAACTAGCTTGGAACAGTTACCGACCTAATTTCAAAAAATACGAGCACCATCCAACATACTACTGACGTAGACACAGGCACCCCTTGTGCTCGAGGGCGTCATAAATAGGTGGTGGTACGCGAATGTGATAGTGTTCCAACTCGAGTCACCTGCAGCATTGCGTACCTACAGGAAAAGAGAATAAAGCACCAATCATTCATGCCGCAAATGAATAGTAGGATAAATAATAATGAAGTGAAAGTAAAATTTAGTGAGCAGTGATTTAAATATATAGTATCTTTTGGCCTTACGGACGTCGACTCCTATTAACCAAAAGCCGGTAATATAAGTCCAAGAAAGCCCCTACCCGCCAGAATAGGGAGCAGACTGCCATACGAAGGGCGAATGAGGCCCTTGTATAGCTGGAGTAACATGCAGAGAGGGAAAAAAATATAGATTTCGCAGTCTAAACTAAGAAACTTCCACAGTTTCTTTGAAAGTCAGGCCCAGCTAACCATGTAAGATGAGGTTTCCAAAGACATTTTTTTGTTTATGTTAAGGCCAAGGATATTTATATTGTTAAAACAGGAGGGACGAGAAACCCGTCGAAGAATAGGTAAAGTTAGGTTTTAGAGAGGTAGAGATTTGTATGAAGTTTGATGTTTTTAAAAGAATGTAAGAATTTCCACAAGATATAAGAAGATGACTCCCATCACGATATTCTAAAATCACGATCAGCGGAAATAGAACAGTAAAGATAAGTAACTTGAGAGAACAATTCTAGAAAAATAAAAAGAGAAATATCAAGAATTTATAAATCATTTTGCATGAACTGAATTGTCCGACTCAGTCAGCATAATGATTGGACAGAATTAGAGGTGCAGCTTAAGAGATCAATTAATATGAAAAAGTAGGAAATAAAGTATGAAGAGAAGACAGAACCCTGATGGAACACTCAACTATGAACAGAAAAAGAAGTAGTCTGCCTCTACAATACAACAGAACTGATATTGAGAGACTATAAAGTAAGCAAAAGAGAGAGGAGAGATAAACCCAAAGGAGGACAAGCTTGTAGTGAGCTAGTGAAACACGTGCCAATTACCCGGTCAAATGCTTTATAATAATCCAGTCGAACCATCCAACAGCATAAGTACTCCCGTAGTATCCTAGGAGTAGATAAAACCATAAATCCTAATAAATAGGAAAGTATTTCACCAGTAGACTTGAACGCTTTATTGCAACGATACTGGCCATCAGCGAAATGAAGTGAAAGTGAGATCCAAAGAAGATCTAAGAAATTGTAGAAGTGAGAAGAGGTTACTAAAAGTATACTATAGGCGTCGGAATAGCGTAGCTGAAGCTGAAGCGATAGTTAGAAGATCAGATGCAGCTTCGCTTTTGATCGCCGAACATCACGTTTATCATTTTGACGTTGAACTTCAACAACTGAGGGTAAAGTGTGTTGATAGTTCCACCTCTAAAGTAGAGGTTCCCCTAACGTGATATCGTCCGAGAAGCAACTTGAATTGACATTTTTATTTACCTTCAATCCTTTTTTCGCGCTTCCGAACTTAATTCGCCGCAAATTCTGTTCCAAAAATCGGCCGGAATTTCGAGTGAATTACTCATTTAGCTTATGTAGAAAAAATTCATGTAATAAGAATTTCATAATAATATATGAACTTCCTTATTATTAGTCCATCTGTTAATTTCACTATACAACAATTAAATGTAATAAGTATCGTGTGTTAAAGTATTTTTTCATACAAAAAAATGATAAAGCAAATACAATCATTTATCCTAACAAGAGGGTTATTAATTTCAATACTTAATCATTTATCTACAAAATTATCCACATATTTATTTGTGTGAGAGAATAATATATTATAGCCACTGATAATAATTTTCTTTTGTTTTCAGCGTTTTTACTATTTCTTATAAACTGAACTCCCGTCTTGTTATAACGCATTTCAATTTACTTCAAAATTTATAAAAAACTGAAGTAACATTGCAGTAATTCTTTCTTGTAATGCAATCCTATGTATTTTCAGGCTTGTTGTACTAATTGGACAAATCTAAAACTTTATTTTGCAATTATATGCTCGTTTCAATGAAAATGACTTTCATCGCTGTAACCTTTTTCTTAATGTACTGCTACTACGTATTCACTCCTAAATCCTTCCAATATTATTGCATACATTGAGTTCTTCAAAGCAGTCCATTTTCTACCAATTCTCTATTTCAAGTTAGAAAATAGATATGTAGCAGTTTTAGTATCTTGAGGAAGTTATAATACTAAGATCTACTACAGATTTAAAACAATATCTTGTTTTGATTAATAAATCTTATGTCCTTCTTCTTCTCTTTTATTCTGAATTTTCTAACACCTCTAATGACCTTCATCAGCTCTTTCTTTATATCTCTCGCTCAATACCTCCAGAGTTTGAGATTATGCTGGAGAGCTCAAATATGTAGAATAATTGATGAATAAATGATTTTGCCTTATAGAATTCCGAAACCCCATGATGAAAGAAACGGCGTCTTTTGAACAAAACACGATATTTTTGTTACACGATATAATTGTACACGCCAATAGCAGTACAAGCATTCAATTGATTGATGTGTTCATATAGAGGTATAAACTAGTCGCAAACTGACTTTATAATCAAACATTCCAATCTTTCTAGAATCAAATATGTGCTATTCCACCTTGTATTAACATCGAATGTGGCATTAAGTGCTTGCAAGATGTGGTTCAAGTCTCTTGTATTCTTTTAAGTTTCATTACAGCCTTAAAAACTGGAAGATTGAAATGCGTACAAATGTCCATACATGTTTTATAAATCACACTTTCTTTGAAAAAATTATGCATCTGTTAATAAGTTGAAGTTTATGAATATAAAACAAGAAAAACTTGTGTATCCTGCTAAATCATTCCAAGTTTCATGTTATATCCTCCATCTCGAAGGATCAAATGATTATGTTAGGAGGAATTTCCCAAATATTCATCGTAATTTCAAAAACTCAGAGTGATTTTAATTCCAGAATGAGAAACTGGGAAATACTTGCAATGGAGTACACAGTCCATTTTTTAAACTCGCTGGGTAGCCAGAAGTGCAGTTAAAGTATTAAATAAATGAGTCGATGATGAATATTAATTTAGACTCATCTCTATTGATATTATATTAGTTATGAATGATATCTGATCACCTAATAACTTCTCCGTGAGAGAGTGAGAAATACTGTGATGATTCTCATTAATAATTAGATAATCCTGTAATAAGAGTTTGAGTTACAGATGCGATCCTATACATCTTGACAAATATGATCCCACGTTATTATACTGGGAAGGGTAAATTGGATATTTTCGGCAACCACAATTTATATGATTGGTTTCGACATATAATATAATCATAATAGTTCTATATCTGAAATCACTTAACATTTCGAATCTCTAACTATGTGGAAATTTCTGATGAAATCCTCTGTGGCATGCCCTATATCCTCCTCGATATGATGACTCTGAACAAATCCGCCTCTATCTTCCCTCCTCTACTTTTTTCCGGTGGGAGTGTTCCCTTGGAAGTTCGATACGATTGATCCGGTGTTACATTGCAATGAATTTCGGGTGTTTTGTGCAGTGGGACGTAAACCCTCGTCCATCACAAAAATCTACACTTGATCGTCTCTAGCGACGAAGGCGTTTGCGCCAGGATGGGCCGTTCTCTCTAAGAAAATTGATTTCGTTCTTGAGGAAGTGTTGTGTTGCTCCCTTTCCGAAATTTGTCTTGAGAAAACCACGTCCAAAAGACTCTCCCTTTTTACTATTAATAATTTTGACTTCCAGATGTTATAATCTCTCAATGATGATTATCACATATGTTCATGAAGTGCGTTGTACCAAATATAACATTTTATGTTAAAAGTTATATAAAATATTTTTTTTACATTTTTTTATAGGTAAAGGAAACTTTCATAAGAAGTTGCCGGTTCCGCCGGAGATTTTTTGGATTCCGAGCTAATCTCTCGGTTTGCAAGATCTCGTCGCACAGCTTCTGAAGGACCAAGCTTTCGAAAGTCCCGGTCCAGAATTATGACCACCTGGATCACCAAGTATTTATTTAAGACAGAGAAATATGGTTTGAACGAGGAGCCCCGAAGATAGTGGCGGTTCATACAGCCAATGAAGCTACCACTGTACTCCCTCAAAAAATTCTGGGAGACAAAGGACCGCCAATCCAGGGCCACCGCTCTTCCAAACGTTTCATAGATTCAGAGAAGAAGCCCCATTGACACCCCGATCCAAAATTTGTAATTCATAGGCAAAGGCATAGGACAACCCGAGAGGAGGAGGAAGAGGGATGCCAGAATCGTCCAGGATTGAGTCAGAGGAAAATAGTATTTATCATATTAAAATTAGTAATAAGTAATATAGTAATTGTCAATAATATACAAAAAATAAGAAAATAAAAATGTGGTGGCCCAATTCACCCCTCTCGTGGGACAAATTTTGACATTTCTTGGAATTCGTATTTTTCATATAAATGTTCATTTTTTATTTTAATTTTTAATAAAAATAAACTATTATTATATTAAAATTAGGCTATTACGTAATAAAAATGTTCAATTAATTATACCATAAAATGAATAACAATGGTGCGTTCCGATTCACCCCATCAATTTTTATGGCGGGGAGAATCGGACCAAGTTAGGCCTAGTGATTTAGCCACTAGTACTGTTTGGAAGACAAAAAATTTACTTTGCCAGTTTAAAGCTAACATACTCCAACTGTATAAATGAAAAAAATATTAAAAATCCATCCATAATTTTTCATTTTGTTTAAAACAAAGTTAAAAAAACTCACATTTTTCAAAGTGAAATTCTATTGAAGGGCATTTATACGCTAATTTTTTATATTTTTAAAAAATATAAAAACTCTCTAGAATTAAAGATAAGCTAAATAAAACTTGTAGAGTACTCTACATATTTTAAAATGAGCAAAAAAAAATTAAATTAAATTTTTTTAGAGTTGGACTTGAATCACCCCTCTAAAAAAGGTGGGCCCGGTCACCCGCCCGACGTATATATATATAGAATATTATAATATATATATATATATATATATATATATAATTATATATATTATATATATATATATATATATATATATATATATATATACCGCGTATTATATATATGTATATATATATATAATAATAATATATATATATATATATATTATATATATAAATAATATATATATTATATATATATATATATTATATATATAATATATATATATTATAAATATATAAATATATATATATTATATATGAATGGAGGCATTTATAGAATGTATTTTTATTTACCAGTTAACGTTTAAAAGAAATTTTGCTTATAACCTATTATAATATATATACTATATATATAATATATATATATATATAATATATATATATATATATATATATTATATATATATATATATATATTATATAATATATAATATATATATATATATATATATATTAGTGGTTGCCACGCAATACCAAAATGTTTCGTTCCGATACCGATAACAAGTACTCACAATTTTATTCGTACTACCATACGATACCGATCACCAATATTGTTTGCCGATACCGATGCCGATACCGAGACTTTTGTACGTCTTATTTTAATTACAAATTTTCTATATTATATATATTATATAATATATATAATATTAAATTAAATATATATTTATATATATATAAAATATAATTCTTATATAAAATTAAATATAAATATATATATATATATTATATAAATATATATAATATATATATATATATAGCCGTTTTTTTTTGATTTGTGCTTACGAAACGTAAAGAAATGCTCAAGTTTGCGTTCGTTTTTGTCAATCTTACCGAAAAATCGTAAAAAAATGCTCACCCAAACGTAAGGAATTTCTTAATCTGTAAAAAGTTCTATTTCCCGTGGCTTGCGAAATTTAAGGCACCGCTACGAAAAATGCTTTAAACAAACAAGATGGCGGCTGTTGTCTCTGAATTGGATGAATGTTTCATCCAATAAAATCAGCTTTAAATCTAATTTCTTCCAAATGGGATAAAACGTCCATCACAAATTAGTGATCCATGATTTGTAAATAAATCATTTGGTTATTTTTATTTATTTCTGTTATATTCCAAACCAACGGCTCCATCACAACAGCTTATTCCAATTGTTTAAAAACAAAAGCAAACCAACCTAGCACGAAATCGCCGTCGTTTAACCACAGGGTTCACTGAAATTTTGAATTTGAATTCCCTGACTTTCCCTGACCAAATCCGCAAAATTCTTCCCTGACCAGCGTGTTCGCTATATTTTTGGCGTATAAAAATCTATTAATTCATTATTGCAGGTTATTTACTCAGTTCATACATTAAATTGATTTAAAATTTACTTTAAATTACTGTTCATCATCATGGATGAATTTAAAAAAAAAAAATTTTTTTAGTAATTGACCTATACCTTCCCCAATTTTTTTAACGCACTTCATTTTATTTTTCAAAAGTAAATTTGATTCTGGATTTAACAAAAATTAAAATAAATTTAAAGACTTACATAATAGCCTAGGTGAATACGATCCAATGTGATCACAAAAGTTCCAAATAGTGAGATTTAGGTTAACTTTTCTTCTCAAGCATCTGAATTTTTGATTTCTATAGCGTCTACTTCTGTCAAAAGCTTTCAGTTTTAACATATTTCTCTGCTCTTCAAGTATTGATCTGTTTGGATAATTTTCTTTTTTCAACCTTTTTATTCCCAGAATCTGTGATTCGGTTATTGACTTATTGGTGTACAATGTCTCTAGCAATAAAGCAAATCTTTGTTTCCCTTGTTTCTGGCTGATGAAAAATTATGACTAGGATCCAATGATGAGAGCCCCTGACAGGCTTGTACTCAGAGGACATCTATCCAATTATCTTTCTTCATTTTGATTAACACGAGTCTGGCCATTCAAGTTTGAATTTAGGATACTACTTTTCATTCGAAGTGACTTCTTTGAGAGTTTTTTTTTTGTCTGAAATCCAACATTAATACCTTTTACATCACTCAAATTGTCTTTGTCACGTAAATCTAATACAAAAAGCTTAGTTGTTGTAGCAGGCATTTTACTGGACCTAAGAAATCTTTCCATAATTTTTAGCAGACATTGTAAATCTGTGAACAGGAATGGACCAAATGGGTGGGTCTGACATTTGGAACTTTCGTAAAAATGATTCACTTTCTAAAGGAAAGCATTTTAAAAAAGCCAGTTTGCATTTTAGAAATAACATCTTTGGTTTAAACAGAAACATTTTGTAATGGTTGGTGTTGAGAAATTTCGGCTGTCAAATAAAAAAAAAACAAAAATTAATTTTTAAAAACATAAAAAAAAAAAAAAAAAAAAAAAAAGTTCAAAAAAGTATAAATTCCCTAAAAAAAAAAAGATATAAACAGACTAAGTCATAAGTCATACAGTCTGAAACACATCCATATACCAATCACCTTTCAATCGGAAGGGATTGAACTTGAAACAAACCCTACCGAGCTGAATTGGTAAGAATAGTAGCGTAATAGTGAACTAAAAATAGAAAGAAAAAGCGATAGAAGTAGATTCTATGGGATGTCGTTCCATCCCAGTCCTTTTCATTCAACTTATGCAGAATACAGTCTCTCATCTCCAGCAATTATACAGTAAGAGAAAAAAAATATATTCAAAAATAATAACCCGTCCATGGATCAATCTTCATATGTTTTGAAATTTTAAAATTTCCCGGACTTTTTTGGAATTTTTCTGACTTTCAGCATATCTTAAGCGTTTCCCTGACCTCCCTGACCTGATTTTTTTCCCTTGACTTTCGCACAGGAAGTGTGAACCCTGAAACAGGGAATTACTACCAAAACTGTGTGAGCATTTCTTTATCGAGCGTAAGGCACAAATGACAAGACAAAAACGAAAAAAGCGTCTAAATTAAAGCAAAAGAAAATGCTAAGAATTCATTTCTAGCGCAAACGCTTCGGTAATTATTAACAATTATGATTAAAGGAGATAGAAATCAAGAAATTAGTCCATGTAAAGTATTAGTGGTTTGCTACTTCTATTTATCGGCAAGCTCTACTAGATACTTTACTTGGAAACTAATTCTTTATTACTATCTTTCCTTAATCATTAAAATTGCAGGTCTAAGTTCCCGCAACACAAGCCTTTGTTATTTGTTCTGCTTGGAAGTTTTTCCATGAAATCACCTTCTCCGTAAATTTTCTAGCTTAAGCCTTTATCCCTCTAACCTTTATGATAAACTTGTTTACTCGTTTCGACAAGCAGTATCGCCCTAGAACTACTGCATTTGATGTTCCTAAACCTCCTGCTCCGCTTCCCTGCATTGGACCCCTTTCCAAAGATCTACACTTTCAGATTAGAAACATCCTAAACAAAAACTTTCCCACAATGCAAGTTTCTTATATCTTTATTAACAACAACTCAATTGGCAGTTTCTTAAGATTAAAGAAAGCATCCCCATGAACATGAGGTCACCCATCGTTTACA
>JABUQX010003314.1:0-42500 GCA_015478945.1 Trachelipus rathkii | reverse complement strand
AGACTAAATAATGGTTTTTAGTGATGTCCACAAGGCCCCAGTGTGAGAAAGGGACAGGTTGTCCACATGCAACCCAACTGAAGACTATATATAAAAAACAAAAGAGGTATATTTAAAGGGTCATGTATATTTATTTTATATTATGAAATATTGGTCATATACATATATAATAAATTTAAAAAAAAATACAATTATAGAAATATGAATACAATTGGTACCAATTAAAAAAAAAACTAAACCTAATTCAGTACTAAATAAATAAATTGAATAGACACAAATATAAAAAAAATAATAATATAAAAAAATAATAATAACCGTAAGTAAATAAATTGAATGGACAATAATAACAAAAATTAATAATAATAATAATAATAATAACAAATATGAGAAAGCGAGATTCTTAAAAGTTTATATATCTATATAGTAAATTGGTTAAGTAGTTCCAGTAACACAATTTAGGGGTGTTACATATAAACTTACATTTCAATAATTTACCACAGAAGTTAAACACTAGTTTATAAAAGTTTCCAAGTTCCAAACAATGTTTTTGGCTCTACAAAAGGTTCACTGTGAGTGTTATTATATACAAATTATAACTGTTTCAAGTTCACAATACCAATTTATTCCACCAACCTGCTTAATATATCAATACTTCTTAATAGTGCACAGTTTCCACTCATAGAGTGGGATTGAGTGACATTAACGTACTTTACCTTTAAGGACCTATTAAGCAGGTTGGTGGAATAAATTGGTATTGTGAACTTGAAACAGTTATAATTTGTATATAATAACACTCACAGTGAACCTTTTGTAGAGCCAAAAACATTGTTTGGAACTTGGAAACTTTTATAAACTAGTGTTTAACTTCTGTGGTAAATTATTGAAATGTAAGTTTATATGTAACACCCCTAAATTGTGTTACTGGAACTACTTAACCAATTTACTATATAGATATATAAACTTTTAAGAATCTCGCTTTCTCATATTTGTTATTATTATTATTATTATTATTAATTTTTGTTATTATTGTCCATTCAATTTATTTACTTACGGTTATTATTATTTTTTTATATTATTATTTTTTTTATATTTGTGTCTATTCAATTTATTTATTTAGTACTGAATTAGGTTTAGTTTTTTTTAATTGGTACCAATTGTATTCATATTTCTATAATTGTATTTTTTTTTTAAATTTATTATATATGTATATGACCAATATTTCATAATATAAAATAAATATACATGACCCTTTAAATATACCTCTTTTGTTTTTTATATATAGTCTTCAGTTGGGTTGCATGTGGACAACCTGTCCCTTTCTCACACTGGGGCCTTGTGGACATCACTAAAAACCATTATTTAGTCCTAATATTTCTATTTACTGGTATACTGGTAAAGATATCACCATTCTACTTTCTCTTTTTTAACAATTAGCTTATAATTTACTCATTGTTAACCCCTTTTCTTGGGTGCTTGAGGATCTTTGGATTCTTTAACTGTAGTTACAATTAGTTACAACTGTGAAGGTGTGGTAGATTTGATACAATTTTTTATATAATACCTAGTTAAGTATACCATTTTATATAATTGCTACACTTATTAACCTTTTCTTCTCCCTCTTCGCATGCATCTGTGTCTCTAGTTTTTTTTTACCTCTCTCTGTGGTGGTTTTATTGAGCTCATGCATGGGTGTTAGTATTAACCGGCGCATGTGGATTGTAAAAATATATAAATATGTTCATGCCTATTTCTTGTGTTTGAGTTTTTTTTTTTAGAACCATTGACCTGTTGCATCGCTTGTGTGCTGTTCTGGGTGGCCTGTGAAGAGGATTGTAAGTTCAGGGCGGAAAGTCACATTAAATTAAGTGGTGTGTGGTTTGGTTAAAGGTAACTATTTATCGCCATTGGTGAATACCCCCAATTTATACCATTGCATTTTTTTTAATAAGTTACTTATTTTTTTTCTTTTTACATGTAACTGCTGTGGAGATTGTATTGCATCTGTGGTGTTCTCAGCTTATTGCATGTTGGATGTGATGTAATGTTAAAAACTTTTTCTCAAGCTTGCTTTACACTGGTCGCAGATGGCTGTCGCTGTCTCGTGGATTGAAGGAAGGAACTGAGTGGTCGATCGAAAGGTGTGTATTCGGTAACTACATTTATTTGAGCGATTTGGCCTTTAATTTATAAATACGTTTTCCTGTGAAAATTACATTTCTATTTTTGTCCCATTGCCCTAATCTCTAACTCTCATCAGTCAATGAACATCTTCATAACAATACACGATTACCCCATTGTCTTAATCCCTTATATTGGTAGCAGAGCGTAGTTGCTGATACTGCTGCTCGTGAGACTACCTCTCCCTTCCTATTTTTGTTTGTTTGAGTTGTTTGTAGGTTGTAAATTTTGGTTTGTTGTTTCTTTGTTTGTTGTTGTTTGAATAATGGACGGAGAAAATTTAACAGGTGACGAAACACTCCCCGATACTAAAGAAGGGGAGAATGTCATCCAGTTACCACCAAATTTGGAACGGGATCTTAATGCTCTTAGAACAGAGCTTAATGGAGATATAGATCCCACTTCTGAGGTGTTATACACAGATGAAGGGGAAATACAGCAGGCAATCCCAAACGTTTCCATTCCAGATAATGGAATAACTAGAGAGCAATTGGCTCAACAATACTCCCTATCTAATGATCTGAAGGATCGGATGGATAGATTAACTAGAATAACAGAGTCGAAATTTACCACACAGGGAGATATCCAGGATCAGAGACAATCGTCTCCTACTATGGTTTCTCAAGGCCAGTCCACTCAACCATCTTCGGCAGAACTACTTCCATTCCCAATTTCAGACAGAGATTGGCTAAAAGCTATCTATCGTCAGAATCAAGAAATGATAATGGCCTTGACTAAAGTGGTTCTGTTACTAGAGAAGAATACTCCTAATTCTAACAGAATGATTCCTGTGGGTAAATACTCATTGGAGAACGGAGAACCGTTTCCACAGTTTTTGCAGCGATTCGAGGAATATGCTTCAATAACTTACCCCAGAGCAACAGCTGAGGGGTGGCGAACACACCTAGGAATGTATCTGGAAGGTGATATTAAGAGTGTGTATGACGTATTAATGAAAAATAACGCTGGTTATGCAATAATTAAAGCCCAACTAAACGAATGGTTTGCTGAATATTTAAGAAAGAAGGTGAAGACTCACCTAAAGAATTTTAATGAGGCAAAAATCCTCCCTCATGAAACAATACCTCTTTATGCATTGAGATTGCAAGGTTTAGCAGAAATGGCTTTTCCTGGATCTGATGTAAAAAATATAAAGATGGTCAGAGAAAAATTGGTCGGCAGCCTGCCCATTGATGTACAAGAACAAGTAAATGCTTCTGCAGTGGTGTGCGAAATTGCTATGAGAGGATTTCCACTCAATTGGGACGGATTAGTGAGACTTATAACTCAGCATTATAAGGGTCACGAACTTAGTGAGGAACAACCTATATATGTACCAACACCACAAAGTGCTGAAAATTCGCCTTCGTCTCCGGAGGTGATTGACCTTACGTCAATGCATCCATTTCCAAATTAACGGTGTAAACCTCAACAGAACACAGGAATACTACTCTCATAAGAGGTATGACGCCATACAACCCACAATCGCATTTGGGGTTGAACAGTATGGGACAAGCAGTGTACTATGGTTAACACCAGTTTATTTATGAAACACTTATCAGGGTAACCCGAGCCCTAATATAACCGTTCTTACTCTACTCTACATTTGCTTCGGTTGCAGCACAACCACCTATACCTCCCGTACCTATTAATGAGTTTCCAAGACCTGGTGCTCCTCCAGTTTCTCCAAGAAATCCAAGAAATAATCGTACTTTCTATGCCTCTAAACGGGGCCCACCATCTCCTAAAAAAAGGCAGCAACCGCCACAGCAACTAAATACTTCTGTAAGTCCCAATGTACAACAGAGACCATCACATGCGTCTCCACAGTACCAACCACAACAACCTTGGTGGGCAGGAAACAATCTCTCTTGCAAATATTGTAAACAGCGTGGACACCTTGTTAAGGATTGTCCATCACGACCGTATTGTCACTTTTGCGGAAAAAGAGGGCACATCTTTGATGAGTGCTACCTACGAATGAATAAATGTATTCGATGTGATCAAGATGGACATGTTGTTCAGAACTGTCCACAAACCAGGCAAAAACAGCAGCAATGTGATTCTACTCCAAGATGTCCCTTCTGTCAAGGGGGTCATCTGGGAATGAATTGCCCACAAAATAAATCACCTTCAAAAAACGTATAAGCTCTGTGGGGAGTGGCCCACCTGCAGAGCCTCAGCTGCTGTTACAAGAAACCCCAAAACCACAAAGAGATAAAAAACAACATCCATTGAATGTAGGGTCACCGACATTACTCTTATCCACTGAAACTGACGATTCAGAAATAATCCCAGAATTATTGCAAGTAAATGTCCCTGTCCTTGATTATGGGATAGATTTTATAGACGATTCACCAAAAGTACTAAATGATTCTCCTGACAGAGCATGTAATACAACTCTTAAAACAAATAACTCGAATGTAGATGTTTCGGTCAATATCGACTCTTCTTTATCGTCTCAAGTTTTACCCCAACATGGGTCTCTGGGAACATCAGTCAGCATTGACTCTCCATTGTCGGAAAATAAACTCCAACCGGAGTCTCTAATTATAAGCAAAGATTCAATAATAACCGGCCCAAAGGGCCCATTTCTTCAACTTAGGATAACCCAATCCCTTCTAGAAGAAGCCTTGGTAATAGGTGTTATAATTGAGAATTCTTCTCAAACGGAACTGTTGGAAGCCTTGGTCGATACTGGAGCATCTGTCAGTATTATCACCAATCGAACTTATAAATTATTGGATCCCTCTAAATATCCTTTGAAATCTACTATATATACAGGTCTTCGTGGCATCGGTGACGTTGTTTTTGAAGTTATTGGTGCAGTTACGATATCTCTACATCTTTCTAACAGCTACTGTACACAGGCCAGAGATTTTGTCATTGTGTCGGATGAAGTTGTTTCATATGGTTTAGTTATAGGTTACGATCTTTTACGTACTGAAAATATATTACCTGATCTAGCTAATAAAGAATTGATTACACGACATAAAGATAGTCTTGTGGTCATAGCAAAAGATATACGGACCAAAAATGGTCAAGAACATGCAGCCAAATTGGCCCAAGGAGTAAACATTCCTTCGAATAAATGGATTGAGGTGTCACTCTTACAAGAAAGCTGGTTTCCAGAACCCTCTCATCCAGCTCTTTTGTTGTTCACACCTAGTGAACAGAATCACTGTTTCATGGACCATGCTGTCACTCCATATTCACCCAATACTCCGATTAGGTTACCTTGTTACAATCTAACTAATAACAATATAAAAATTAAGCAAGGTTATACCTTGGGTACATTTTCTATACTTACTATAAACCCCAATCATACAATTCCTACACATATAGTTGAACTAACTCAGAAATTACAAAATACATATAAAGAATGGACACCCGCAAACCTTTACGAGGCTTTTGACCTGGATTCCACCGATCTCACCCAAGAACAAAAAGACCAACTTATTCAGTTACTGCTTAAATATCCGTCAGCACTGAGTCTGGGAGATGCAGACGTAGGATGCACTTCCATCTTAAAGCACTCTATAGAAACAATGATTGACGATCCAGTGTGTGAACCGGTTAGAAGACTGCAGGGTCCAATTCTTTACGAGGTCGAAGAAGTATGTAGAAAACTGGAAGCTGATGGCATCATTCGACAATCCTTCTCCCCTTATTCAGCACCAGTTGTTCCCATTAGAAAACCGGATGGGACCATGCGTCTTTGCATTGACTACAGAAAATTAAATTCCGTTACAAAAGGCGATTCTTTCCCTATACCTAATTTAACAGATACACTATTTAGTCTCCAAGGTAAACAATATTTTTCAACAATTGACCTAATAAAAGGTTATTATCAAATAGAAATGGAGGACGACAGCGTAGAAAAGACTGCGTTTTCTACACCATTATCCCATTGGGAATTCTTAAGAATGCCCTTTGGCGTGAAAAATGGACCAGCTACCTTCCAGAGAGCCATGAATCTTGCATTAAGTCACATCTCTTGGAGGGAAGTTAGGGTCTATCTTGATGATGTACTAATAGTCAGTGACACTTTTGAAAAGCATTTATCCAACTTAGAAGAAGTCCTTGTGGCATTCATGGTGAACGGATTTAAATTAAAACCATCAAAAACTTATTTACTCAGAAGAAAGGTGAAATTTTTGGGACATATGATTTCCAATGAGGGCATGATACCCTTGGAAAAAAACTTACAAGGAATAAGAGATTTCCCAGTACCAAAAACGGTCCGGCAGGTTAGACAATTTATGGGGTTAGTCAACTTTTACCGCCGACATATCCCTAATTGCTCGGTGATAGCACAACCATTGTTCGAATTGTTAAAAGGTAAAAGTAATGTCAATTGGACTGAACAGTGCCAGCAGGCCTTTGATACATTAAAACAACTTTTAACCACACCACCTTTGTTAGTATATCCGGATCGCTCAGCTAATGCAGCACCACTTTTATTATATACTGACGCATCTGGAGTCGGTGCTGGAGCCTGCCTTAGCCAGGTACAAGAAGATGAAGAAAAACCAATTGCCTTCATTTCTACGGTCTTTTCAAAAGCACAACGCAAATACAGTACTACAGAAAGGGAAGTAGCCGCCATACGGTGGGCTATAAGATCTCTAAAACCCTTTCTTTATAAAATCAAAGTAATAATATTTACAGATCATCAACCTATTTTGTTCCTTCAGAACATGCCCTTAGTAAACCCTAGAGTCGCCAGGACTTTAGAAGAATTAAATGACCTGGATTATGAATTATGTTATTTGCCCGGCAAGGAAAATATTATTGCAGACATCTTGTCCAGATCCCATTATGAACTAAAATTGGAAGCTATGGAAACTAGTTATCTTCCAGAAATCCCAGATGGGTTTAAGGAAGTTTTAATGCCTGGTGGAGGAGATTCACTGTTCCAGTGTTTTTCTCACTATGAGTATGATAATATAGAACAACATTTAGAATTAAGAGTAGAAATTGTAGATGAATTGATAGCACAACGTGAAACCTATCATTTACCAACTGGTAAGAATGCAAGAGACCTACTTAAACAGTTACAACTAACTAGGTATCCAGGACAAATTCCCTTTATTCATAGCATTCAAGCCTATGCTAAATTGCGACAGATAAAAGTATTGGTTTATTTTAATAAAAATCACCCTTTACAGTTTGGATTACCTGATAGTAAAAGGAGTCTGTTTTTGTTTTGTCGCGGTGGTACTCACTTTAACCGACTTACTTCAACACAATATATCTTGCCTGAGTCAGCTACCAAGTTTTTGGAAGCATATCCCCGTCCAACTCCAATTGAACCTTCGTTATTAGCGGTCATTCATGCATTAGAGCCGGAGTCTCTGAATGAGAATGAATTAGCGGACGATACTATGGCCCTTGTGCAGAAACTATTTAACTCTGGTGGGGAGGAGTTGAATGGGGAAGCAGTTAGTAAAGAAATACCTAACACAATTATTTCCTTGAAAAACTTTTCTATGATCATCAATACTCAAGATACTGTAGAGATATTAATGTCTCAAATCATTGATTGTCAGAAAAATGACC
Organism: Trachelipus rathkii; assembly: GCA_015478945.1. Lineage (NCBI taxonomy): Eukaryota > Metazoa > Arthropoda > Malacostraca > Isopoda > Trachelipodidae > Trachelipus > Trachelipus rathkii. Next base: position 34,760 of record JABUQX010003314.1, on the reverse strand, counting down.
CCTTGTTGAGGCGTTTGAAAAGAGCCTTACAAAATAATCAACCTCTTCGAGGTCCTCTTAAATTATTCCGTTATTCTCTGAATTCTTTATCACTTTTAGATGATCAATTAATACATCGTAATCGAAATGATCATTACAATTATGTGGTATCATTTATTTTTGCAGTGCAGGTTGCTGTGATCAACCATTATGAGTTTGCCCATATAGGACAGCGAAAATTATATGCCCTATTAGAAAATCTTGTATGGCACCCCAAATTAAGAGGAATTTGTAAAGATGTTTCTATGTCGTGTCATACTTGCCAATTGGCCAAAATCTCCAACATATTTAATACTCCACCAAAAATAAAGATTAACACTAGATATCCCTTTGAATTGACAGCTGCGGATCTTGTTCAACTACCAAGATCTCGTAGAGGGAATAACTATGCATTCATATTTATAGACCACTACAGCAAATGGGTGGCTGCAGTGCCAATTAAAAGTAAACATACAGCTCTAGTAACCGCTGCACTAAAAAGTATAATCCCCTATCTTCCACTAATTCCTTCTAGATTACTAACCGACAATGGTCGAGAATTTCGTGGACCTATCTTTGAAGACTTTTTACGTTCCTTGGACATTTATCATGTGTACACTACACCTTATAACCCTTCTTCCAATGGTATTGTTGAGCGAGTCAACCGAACATTGTTACAATATTTGCGTGTTTCTTTACAAGATCCTGCAGAATGGGATTCCCTTTTACCCCATGTAATTCTAACCTATAATCATTCCAAACACTCTGAAACTGGTAAAACTCCAGCCGAAGTATTATATCGGGAGGCTCATGACACCCGTCCAAAGTTACCTTGGACAAGATTTTCGCAATATTGGGATGAAGGTCATAGAAATTTTCAACCATATGTTTTTGATCAACTGGTTGCTTTAAAAATCCGCTTACCAGGCGATCTTACTATCAATAAATTCAAAGAAAGGTACCAAGGTCCTTTAAAAGTTATACATGTCAATTCTAATGACGTCACATACGTGGTGGAAGCGTTGGACACTCAACGAAAATATCGAGTGCACCATCGTCAATTGAAACGATGGATCTCACCTCCCTTGTATTTACAAAGAACACCCATCTTTATAAAATTATTAACTAAACCTATAGTTTTGGAGGTAGACCCTTCGGAAGAAGATGCTGATGAATCAATCACAGCCTCTCGAGACACGATCCCAACTACACAAGCAATAAATTTTGACGATGATTCAGAGGATGATAATGACTTTTTGGGTTTTCCAGATATCCCGAGTCCGGAACTTTTTAATGATGTAGTTTATCACTTAAATCAAAGCGTACTAATAGCTAATTCATTAAACCAATATTTGGACGAAAGTGACCGAAATGGACATCCTCAAGTCGATCAATTGGATGATAGTGTTAGGATCAGTCATGATCAGATGAGTGATGTATCATCTTATTATTTGGGAAACTTATTCATTACTCCCGAACAACTTATACTTAGTCCATCTTTGATAGAGAACTCTCCAAATGTAACAAATATATCTGCAGAATTAATTCACACTCCTTCTTACATATCTTATACCCCTTTAATTATAACTGATAACAGAGAAGTACTTCCGGTACCGAAACGACAAATAAGGAGGCTTTCTCTGGAAGATGGTGTGTCAAGAGACAGTATTACCGACCTTCCTTGTGAAACAAATGTTACTACTCCATCGCCGAGAACTGAATTGCCTAAATTAATATTTTCCCCTAGTTGTGATGAAGAATCGGAACCATCCACCCTAACTGAACAAACAATTAAAGAATTCTTAGAATGGGAGAAATCTCCGGTAGCCATTCCAGAATTGGCACGAACTACTTTCAGTAGTAAAAAGAAAGTGGTGCACTGGGCGCCTGAAGCGATGGCGTTGCCAATTCCCCCGAGTGGGCACGATGAAACTACGGAAGCTGACTTTTTGGAGCCAGTGGCCGCACGTACTCGAAAAAGATCGACTGCTGTGGATTTAGATGAACCTTGGGTACAGACCCGCATTCTGGAAAGGCGTAGGAGAACCGATCAAGACGGTGAATTAAATGCAGATAGCTAACTTGCATAGATGGAAAGGAACATAAATTTGTAAATATATAGCATATAGCATAGGGACCTAGTTTTATTTGTATTAGATTTAAATTAGGATATTTATGTAGGTCTAAAACTTTGTAAACTTATGTATTTAATAAATATTCCTTTGGTTGTTTTTATATTTTAAATTTTTTTGACTTTATTTGGGTGTGGAATGAACATTCAACGATTACTAGGTGAGCATCAACTTTTCATTACGTCTCAGAAACATCCGGTACCCTGGAAAACTCTGAGACTGTTACCCTACAAATTACCTTTTGGAAACTTACCCTATTGTTGTGTTGAGGTTTGTAGTTTTGTTGTTTGGTCGATGTTTCTCGTTTTGGTTGTTTTGTTCAGTGGTTGTTGATGATGTTGCCACATCCCCTTCTATCCGTCATGTTCTCCGACGGTGGAGGAACATTGTAGAGAATTTATTTTGAGCCTTTGCTGTTTGGAATGTTTCTTATTTTTTATGTGTTTTGTCTTTCCAGCATCTTACCAGTTATTTATTGAGGGTTGAGCGCATGGAAATACCCTTGAAGACTCACAAATTTTTCACAAATTATCTTGCTTGAATCTTAAGGCTTTGGTAAGATGAGAAATACTACTTAAACTGTTATAAAGTACTAAAAACTGAAATTGATGGATGACGAAGAGAAAGGTCGTATTTTTAGTTTTTCTTTTATGCTTTTATGCTTTATTTGTAGGTCTGAATAGATACATCAATTGGTACTCTGTACTCTACATTCTACTGTTGTGTTTTGTTGGATCACCTTGTTCCACAAGAGTTTTTAACCTTAACGATTGTTAAGGTAGGGACGTAATTGTTGTTGTTTAATTATTTAGTAGTTTACTTTTTTTAGTCATGTTTGAAACTTTTATTTTTTTTGAAATTATATACAATCTAGTAGTTTGAAGATCTTATTAGTAGAATATAATATAGAATGTACTCTTGTATGGATTAAAGTTAAAGTCTTATATAATTGTATGTTCAGGTTTCAGGTTCTGGAGCTTGTTCTCTTTTGCCTTTATGATTCGGGTTGTAGAACCTAATAATTACTACCTTGCTATTAAACATACAGAACTCATCTTTCACCTGAATAATTATTACAAGAAACTCTGTGTTTATACAAATCACATCTACTAGTGACTTCATTTTTTTTACTTAACACTGATTGTGTATGTATAACGAAAACTGGCTTTAAGTGTACCAATTCAACATTGTAAAATTGTGCAATAACTATCAATACTTCTTAATAGTGCACAGTTTCCACTCATAGAGTGGGATTGAGTGACATTAACGTACTTTACCTTTAAGGACCTATTAAGCAGGTTGGTGGAATAAATTGGTATTGTGAACTTGAAACAGTTATAATTTGTATATAATAACACTCACAGTGAACCTTTTGTAGAGCCAAAAACATTGTTTGGAACTTGGAAACTTTTATAAACTAGTGTTTAACTTCTGTGGTAAATTATTGAAATGTAAGTTTATATGTAACACCCCTAAATTGTGTTACTGGAACTACTTAACCAATTTACTATATAGATATATAAACTTTTAAGAATCTCGCTTTCTCATATTTGTTATTATTATTATTATTATTATTAATTTTTGTTATTATTGTCCATTCAATTTATTTACTTACGGTTATTATTATTTTTTTTATATTATTATTTTTTTTATATTGGTGTCTATTCAATTTATTTATTTAGTACTGAATTAGGTTTAGTTTTTTTTAATTGGTACCAATTGTATTCATATTTCTATAATTGTATTTTTTTAAATTTATTATATATGTATATGACCAATATTTCATAATATAAAATAAATATACATGACCCAAATATACCTCTTTTGTTTTTTTTATATAGTCTTCAGTTGGGTTGCATGTGGACAACCTGTCCCTTTCTCACACTGGGGCCTTGTGGACATCACTAAAAACCATTATTTAGTCTTAATATTTCTATTTACTGGTATACTGGTAAAGATATCACCATTCTACTTTCTCTTTTATAACAATTAGCTTATAATTTACTCATTATTAACCCCTTTTCTTGGGTGCTTGAGGATCTTTGGATTCTTTAACTGTAGTTACAACTAGTTACAACTATATGAAGGTGTGGTAGACTTGATACATTTTTTTTATATAATACCTAGTTAAGTATACCATTTTATATAATTGCTACACTTATTAACCTTTTCTTCTCCCTCTTCGCATGCATCTGTGTCTCTAGTTTTTTTTACCTCTCTCTGTGGTGGTTTTATTGAGCTCATGCATGGGTGTTAGTATTAACCGGCGCATGTGGATTGTAAAAATATATAAATATGTTCATGCCTATTTCTTGTGTTTGAGTTTTTTTTTAAGAACCACTGACCTGTTGCCTCGCTTGTGTGCTGTTCTGGGTGGCCTGTGAAGAGGATTGTAAGTTCAGGGCGGAAAGTCACATTAAATTAAGTGGTGTGTGGTTTGGTTAAAGGTAACTATTTATCGCCATTGGTGAATACTCCCAATTTATACCATTGCATTTTTTTTAATAAGCTTATTTTTTTCTTTTTACATGTAACTGCTGTGGAGATTGTATTGCATCTGTGGTGTTCTCAGCTTATTGCATGTTGGATGTGATGTAATGTTAAAAACTTTTTCTCAAGCTTGCTTTACACTGGTCGCAGATGGCTGTCGCTGTCTCGTGGATTGAAGGAAGGAACTGAGTGGTCGATCGAAAGGTGTGTATTCGGTAACTACATTTATTTGAGCGATTTGGCCTTTAATTTATAAATACGTTTTCCTGTGAAAATTACATTTCTATTTTTGTCCCATTGCCCTAATCTCTAACTCTCATCAGTCAATGAACATCTTCATAACAATACACGATTACCCCATTGTCTTAATCCCTTATAATATATATATATATATATATATATATATATATATATATATATATATATATATATATATATATATATATATATATATATATATATATATATATATATATATATATATATAATTATTAAATATATTCAAGTGCACAATTTTAAATGTTTATAAAAATTTTAACTAATCAAATTAAAAATTTTAAATTAAGGATTTATCTTACCTCACGCAAGTAATTACTGAAATCAATACTCGTTTTATTACAAATATTTAGTTCTTCTTTGCAAAATTTTATTGTGGTGAGTTCTCTACTCCAGCAATAAATAAATTTAGGTGATATTTGGTTTAAAACTACAACTATCATCGATCCATATCTCAAAAACTACAATAGCTACAGGGAAAGGAATACATTGTTGGAATCCTGGCAAAATTTTATTTCGGAAACTGTAAAAAAAAAAAAAAAAAAAAAAATCTTCAAAACTACAATAGCTACAGCGAAAAGGAATACATTTTTGGAATCCTTGTAAAATTTTACATAGGAAAATGTAAAAAAAAAAATAAATATTGGCTATTTTTTTTAGGAGCAGGGGACATAGTGTATATATATATATTATTTGTAAAGGTATTACACGGCAATGTAGGGGGCTCGAGCCGACGGGGAACACAGGGGGGGACGTTTTCCATACCCCGTAGGGGAGGGGCGGAGGAACCCCGCGACACCCAAATACCAAAGAGCGGAGGAACCCTCCCCGGAGGGGGAATTAGTCCTACCCGTAGTTCCCCAGAAGGCCGAGAGACCTGACTCCTGCCATCGGTGCGGTATTTCCTTGGTGTTCAAAAAAAAAAGCAAAATTTAATAGAAAGTCTATTTATTTTAACGAGTAACCAATAAAAGGTCTCTAAATAGGCTCTTTAATCATATTACTATAATTATTAACAAAAAATTTTTTTTATTTTATTTTTTTTTTTTACATTTTCCTATGTAAAATTTTACCAGGATTCCAAAAATGTATTCCTTTTCGCTGTAGCTATTGTAGTTTTTGAGATATATATATATATATATATATATATATATATATATTATTTCTATATATATATATATATATATATATATATATATATATATATATATATATATATATATATATATATATATATATATATATATATATATATATATATATACCGTATATATATATACCTATATATTTATATATATATATATATATATATATATATATATATATATATATATATATATATATATATATATATATATATATATATATATATATATATATATATATATATATATATATATATATATATATATATACCGGTATATATATATATATATATATATATATATATATATATATATATATATATATATATATATATATATATTATATATATATATATATATATATATATATATAAGACAAATAATAGTGAAAAGCTGAATAATCGTAATATTCGCTAGCATTCGGCCGAACACCAATATTCGGCCGAATAGTTATTTCAAAGTTCGGTCATCCATTTAGGGAAAAATAAAGAAAACTTACACTGGTCAACAAAAAAAGGTGAAATTTTTCTTGGATGGACTTTTGTAGCAGATATATAGTAATTCGGAGGTGCTGATTCCATATATATTCTCGGATTTGCTGTATCACATGCCGTTTTCGTGCAAGCATCCATATTCCCTAGGAATGACAAAATTCATGCGCACTACGTAGGCTGTATAGACGTTACCTTCCACATATATCTACAGTAGCAGCAAGTTTACTGCAGTCGATATTCAGGAAGCATGTGGTAACTTTAGTACGTCTACATGTATGGATGCCAATGACCTGGATGCTGGATGATGTCTATCATCCATCTGAAATACAGTCGGATGGTCCGTCATTGTTCACCCAGGGTGAACTGAACGATCTTGTATGAGAGTTGTATTTGCCGGTTGTCCTGAGCTGTTGGCTTCGAGGTTGCATGAAAAATGACTACTGGACCATGGCAAGAGTAACATTTTATCAGAATAGAGAAGCAGAGCTGAGGCTCTCTTTCCAGTCAGATGGTAACCTTGTGTATTGCAGTGAAGTTGCAGGCTTACTACTCGCTATGGGAGTTACGATGCAGGTGAGTATGACTGTTTATTGACACTTCCAAGAGCACTTTAAAGTGTGTGTGTTGTTACACAACGGCAGCAGGTTTCTGGTTCCAGTAGGTACTCAGTACGGATGAGAGGAGTATGCAAAAATCAAGACAGTTTGAGAGGCTACAATATCAGGTACATGGATGGTAATTAGACGACCTCAAAATGGTAAACATTTTGCTTAGTCAGCTTGAGCAGGTTTCACCAAATATCCCTGCTTCCTGTGCTATTGGGACAGCCGGGCGGCAAAGGATCACTGGACCAAAAGAGAATGACCACCGAGGGAAACCTTGACGCCAGGTGACAGGAACATCGTACGTGAACCACTTGTACAGAGAGAAAACATCATCTTACCTCCACTACACATAAAACTTGGTTTGATGAAACAATTTGTGAAGGCCCTGGACCATGATGGTGAATGCTTCCGCTATATATGCTCAACGTTTCCTGGTCTGAGGGACGAGAAGAAAAAAGCTGGGATATTTGATGGCCCACAAATACGGACACTCCTCCGTGATGCTGCCTTTGCTACAACAATGACTGTGTTAGAGGCAAGAGCGTGGATTTCTTTTTCAGATGTAGCACAGAATTTTCTGGGGAACAGGAAAGCCGAGAACCACTAACATTGTACAGGAACTGCTAGACAGTTTTCATTCTCATGGATGTAGAATGAGTATAAAGTTGCACTACTTACATTCTCACCTAAGAAAATTGATGAGCAGGGTGAACGCTTCCATCAAGATCTAAAGTTCATGGAAGGACGTTACCAGGACAAGTGGGATATCAATATGATGGCCGACTATTGTTGGAGCTTTATGAGGGATATTCCAGACGCTATGCACAGTAGATCGTCTACGAAGAGAAAGTTACTACCATCGTAGGTATGTTTACTTTAACTAAACCCATTCCTTCTATTACATTCATTGTTGTCCCATATTACTCTTTATTCATAGTTGTATTATATGTTTAACATATATCTATCAAAGACATGTATCATATCATTGCGATTTGTTTCTCTCCCTTCATATATATATATATATATATATATATATATATATATATATATATATATATATATATATATAAAATATATATATATATATATATATATATATATATATATATATATATATATATATATATATATATAAATATATATATATATATATATATATATATATATATATATATATATATATATATATATATATATATATATATATATATATATATATATATATATATTGTAATGTTCAAAAGTCTGGGGTGACTCAAGAACACCAGCAATGGCAGCAGAACATATAATGAATGGATGGAGAAATAATAATTAATAATTAGAAAATAAATAATTGTAATAGTGAAATAGTGAAGCGTAACTTACGTAGAAAAAGAATCATGCAGAGCAGAGCAAAACAAAGCGGCCCGCTGGGCCCAAAAGGCCGAACTCCATTTCGCATAATGAATGAAGCAACTTTCACTCGCACACAATGAAATGGGAATGGAATGAGATGATGGATTAATTCTCATGCAAGGAATATCGCAGCCACAAGGTATATGCAAATAAAAAAAATAAAAATGAGATTAGTTACCGCAAAGCAAAGCAACGGATATTGGATAATAAAATCAGCACAAATATTTACCTGAATTATAACTTAGAATAGGATTATTTGCATTGAATATTTAAAATAATTAACCAGATGCTTTTAAGGTATGTAAAATATAAGAAATGCTTTTTGTACACTTTAATGCTAATATATCCCTATATAAATCTCCCCATTCAAACAACAATAAAATTAGAAGCAATTTACTGTTCCCAAATAACCTTTACATTCAGTGCGCTGACACACATTCCAAAACATTTCTTTCATTCATTAAGTAATTCCCGTAATAATAGAATAATGAATAATGACTAATGAAGTACTTTACTATAACTAATTTTAGAAATATATATCTTTTCTATCAATAAAATAAAATACCAGGTAGCACCGATAAAATGACACTATATTTTTCTCAATTTAAATGCATATACATTATAAGTATGTTTCTGTTCGTAATGAAAGTTTTACTAACAATAACACTTAAATTTATAGTTTTATTTTCTTTATTTTCCTTAAAGAAACACTTCACAAATAAACCAGTTTAAATTGTTTATAATGTCTTTAACACACTGGTTATTTATTTTTAAACTCCACTCCAATTATAGTAATCCATTTAAAAGTTTCTTAGAATATATATTTGTCTTTCTCTTTTTGTTCATTACTTTAATATTTTTTTTACCAGTATTTGATTTTTACTTTACACTCAATTTAGAGTAAACTCTTTTGAATTTTCTTATAATGCTCCGTTGAAAGTATTCATAAACTAGTTCAAAGTATTTCTAAACTAGCGTTAAGTAATCCTGAACTTGTTTAATTAATCTGGATCTGGAACCAGTTTATTAATCTTGAACCAGTTCACTAATCTGGATCCAGTTTATCAATCCTGAACCGGTTTAATTGATCTGGATCTAGTTGACCTATAAATATTTAAGTTGCTAAACTATATATTCTTTTTAAAAGTTAAATTTCATATATACACATATGTTATTTTCTAACTAATGAATTACAAATTTAATTTTACACAACATACCATTAAAGGCCATATAATGAAGTTTCATAAAGTTCAGTAAAATATGTGGAGGAGCAACTTGGGCTCAATCGAAGAGAACTATAAAAAAAATGAAATATTTTAGATTTATACTATTACATTTATCAAATTTACCATTTACCTACATATCTTTTGCTTACGTTATTTTGGAAGGAACTTAATATATTCTGGCTTTACTATAGTTGTTGATCATCATGCATGAAACAGAAAAATTAGAGATTCTGTAATAAATAAAGAAAAGGAGGTAGAGATTTTTCTCTACATTATCCCCCCACCCGTCACAACGTGACGGAAAAGAATTTGTAGCCAAGGGGGGGGAAAGTATGACTTTAACCGAACTGGATATTAGAGCGTTAACCATCACCACTGTTAATAAAAAAAAGGATGACTGTGTACGTAAGCTTTTACATACACGCCACTAATTCTAAATATTATTGTATGTTAGTAATTTGGTTCAACCGTACAACCACTCATGGAAGCTGCAATCCTCTTTTCTCTTCTCTGTCTCTTTAATATCTTTGAAAATTGTTTTTCTTCTTTTGTTCTATGAAATGGCTTTAGATAAGTATAAGTAGGGAGATTAGAAGAATTATAAAGATTTTTACAATCTGTTTGAATGGTATTCACTGATTTTATAGGATCCGGACGGGTCTGTATAATATTTGAAGGAACAGGATCATGTTTGATCCTAGAATGTGGAAGATCACATTGGATCTCAGTGGACGAAAAAGAAGGTGTCGTCAAAGAAGAAGTAGAAGGAATACTTATTAAATTGGGTTGAATACTATTTGTAGAATTTGAATTTGGAGAATCCATTTGGATTTTTATAAAGTCTGGAGGATCACGGTGGATCTGAGTGGAAGAGGTAGAAAGCGTCGAAGAAGAATCAGAAAAGAATTTTGAACAATTTGAGGGTTGAACATCATCTGTAGAATTTGGAGAATCCGTAGGGATTTTTATAGAGTCTGGAGGATCACATTGGATCTTAGAAAAATAACGGTTCATAGTATTTAATTTTGTGTTATTGTTATTAGTGTTTTTCACTTTTAAAAGAGAAGAATCAATAGTAAGATTGTTAACTTGTATAAAATTGCTAGAAATATTAGAAGAATTCATTAATAGGTTCGTATGGGACGAAACAGACGGCGTTGAAGAAGAATTAGGAGAATGAGAAGAGAGATTTGACACATTTGTGTGAATATTATTTATAGACTTCAGGGAATCTGTTTGGATTTTCCCAGAAGTTGGAAGTTCTTGTCGAATCATATTAATTTTAGTATCGCAGTGAGTCTTTAAGCTACTTAAGGTATCACTGCTTTTAGTTTTTAGGTTCGGGTTAGTAGCATTAGGAATGTTAGTAATATTAGAGGATGGAAGTGGATAATTGTCGTTATTATAAGTTGGAGAGGTGTCAGATTTAATAACAGCTAAGTTATTACCCTCTTGTGTAGTGACCAATTCTGTCTGATCATTCATCACTACTTTATCAATTTTTGTTGATGTTTTCTTTTCTTCGTCATTTGAGGATTTTAATGGAGTAGATTCTGAAGATAAATCATATGATAAAGAATCTTTTTCAGTTGTCATTTTTGTTGATTGTGCTGTCTTTGTAGCTATCCATTGGGGACATTCTATTCCAAAATGATTTCCTTCACAGATAGGACATTCGTCATTGTCATTGTCATAGTATTGATATTTGCTTTTCCTTTGAAGACAATTATTGATTATGTGGCCTGTTCTTTCGCAGTGGAGACATTTATTCTGTCTAACATAGCATTGATCTTGTAGATGTCCCCGTTTTCCACAAAACCTACAATAGGGACGAAATTTGCAGGTGCGAATGTCATGGCCAGATTTTTTACAGTAAGTGCAATTAAGGTGGCTCTCAACCTCACCTCTAGACCATGTTGAAGTTGGAGGTCTTTGTGGTGTATTATGCTCTTTACTGTAAACTTCATTTTTAGTACAAGTATTAGTAGTGTTAGAGTTAGTAGATGGGAATGGGAGAATCTCCTGCTGAGTCGTCAGCAGGCGAAAAGCATTTATCAGCTGTGCAAGTACTTGCAGTATTTGCTGATTTTGTTGAAGTACTTGCATCAGTATGTTAGTATTGTTATTGTTAGTAGCTGTGGGAGTTGGACTTTGTGCATGGCTATACATCTCGTTTGTATAACATTGATCATTCGATGGGGATTGAATGACCTGCGGTGGTTCGAACCCAGGTGGTGGCTTCGGCGAAAATTGAGGCTGATGAGAAGTATAATTAAAATAAGGAATTGAATAAAATGGGGAATTCATTCCTGATGACGTAGTCAAATATAATAAAGGCTGGTGGTATGATATTTCAGGCACCTTTCTATTGGGGCAATTGGAATATATCGGTGGTGACATTGAGGTCACAGAAAGATATGTGTTATTAAACAGAGTATTTGACGACGATGAAGGTGCAGTCTCTGCCATGATTAAAAAATATAAAAAATAAAAGGGATGAAGAAGAATGATGAATGAAAAAAATAATTCAATAGAGAATACTGGATAAAAATAACGGTGCGGCGAGCAAAAGGTAGCTTCAGAAGAAACTACGCTCCGCTACCAATGTAATGTTCAAGAGTCTGGGGTGACTCAAGAACACCAGCAATGGCAGCAGAACATATAATGAATGGATGGAGAAATAATAATTAATAATTAGAAAATAAATAATATTGTAATAGTGAAATAGTGAAGCGTAACTTACGTAGAAAAAGAATCATGCAGAGCAGAGCAAAACAAAGCGGCCCGCTGGGCCCAAAAGGCCATACTCCATTTCACTAATGAATGAAGCAAACTTTCACTCGCACACAATGAAATGGGAATGGAATGAGATGATGGATTAATTCTCATGCAAGGAATATCGCAGCCACAAGGTATATGCAAGTAAAAAAATGAGATTAGTTACCGCAAAGTAAATCATCGGATATATTATTATTATTATTATTATTCTAAACACCGTGTCCCGCATGGATGCAGGGTGGTGTCAATCGCAGAATGTATATTTGGTAATCCTACGATTGTTCATGGGAAGAGTGAAATAGCAGAAGGGGGTTCCCAGCCCCAAGAGCCTTGCGAATATAATACTCATATTGACCAACTGTATCGAAACCTCCACAAGTAGACCAAAAAATCATTTATAACAACAGCTTCTATATTTAAGTCCAAATTATTTTTTTTTATTCATTTGTAGAAAAGAACTGATGTGATAATTTTGCTCTTCCTCACCGAAATTATTTCAGACGCCACTTCATTGTTTATTTAAAATAAATATTTTTTTTTAAAAGAACTGGAATAAAAATTTTGTTGCTCCTCTTCTTGATTTCGTTAAATAAAATTAATTTTGCTTAATTATAAAATCTGATTTTAATTTTATATTTTTGATTCAATAGAAATTTATAAATATTTCATATATAGATTTTGATAAATTTGTTCTCCGATTTTAAATAATAATTTGGCCTTAACTCATGCGGAACATCCTTCTTTCTCAAACAGAAATCTTTTAGAACTTTCTGATAATAGTCCTAATAAAGATTTCAGCCTTCTTCTTAATCTCTGCACTAGATCTTCTCTTTTTCTTCTTTTTCCTTCTTTCCCTTCTGTTTTTAACACGTCCAACTCCGACGACAGTCAGCAATAATCTTGGATAATAAAATCAGCACAAATATTTACCTGAATTATAACTTAGAATAGAATTATTTGCATTGAATATTTAAAATAATTAACCAGATGCTTTTAAGGTATGAAAAATATAAGAAATGCTTTTTGTACACTTTAATGCTTAATATATCCCTATATAAATCTCCCCATTCAGACAACAATAGAATTAGAAATAATTTACTGTTCCCAAATAACCTTTACATTCAGTGCGCTGACACACATTCCAAAACATTTCTTTCATTCATTAAGTAATTCCCGTAATAATAGAATAATGACTAATGAAGTACTTTACTATAACTAATTTTAGAAATATATATCTTTTCTATCAATAAAATAAAATATCAGGTAGCACCGATAAAATGACACTATATTTTTCTCAATTTAAATGCATATACATTATAAGTATGTTTCTGTTCGTAATGAAAGTTTTACTAACAATAACACTTAAATTTATAGTTTTATTTTCTTTATTTTCCTTAAAGAAACACTTCACAAATAAACCAGTTTAAATTGTTTATAATGTCTTTAACACACTGGTTATTTATTTTTAAACTCCACTCCAATTATAGTAATCCATTTAAAAGTTTCTTAGAATATATATTTGTCTTTCTCTTTTTGTTCATTACTTTAATATTTTTTTTTTACCAGTATTTGATTTTTACTTTACACTCAATTTAGAGTAAACTCTTTTGAATTTTCTTATAATGCTCCGTTGAAAGTATTCATAAACTAGTTCAAAGTATTTCTAAACTAGCGTTAAGTAATCCTGAACTTGTTTAATTAATCTGGATCTGGAACCAGTTTATTAATCTTGAACCAGTTCACTAATCTGGATCCAGTTTATCAATCCTGAACCGGTTTAATTGATCTGGATCTAGTTGACCTATAAATATTTAAGTTGCTAAACTATATATTCTTTTTAAAAGTTAAATTTCATATATACACATATGTTATTTTCTAAGTAATGAATTACAAATTTAATTTTACACAACATACCATTAAAGGCCATATAATGAAGTTTCATAAAGTTCAGTAAAATATGTGGAGGAGCAACTTGGGCTCAATCGAAGAGAACTATAAAAAAATGAAATATTTTAGATTTATACTATTACATTTATCAAATTTACCATTTACCTACATATCTTTTGCTTACGTTATTTTGGAAGGAACTTAATATATTCTGGCTTTACTATAGTTGTTGATCATCATGCATGAAACAGAAAAATTAGAGATTCTGTAATAAATAAAGAAAAGGAGGTAGAGATTTTCTCTACAATACTATGTGATACCCAACCCATCCATATACATATATATATATATATATATATATATATATATATATATATATATATATATATATATATATATATATATATATATATATATATATATATATATATATATATATATATATATATATATATATATATATATATATATATATATATATAAATAATTGAGATAGACACTCTTAAAAAAATAAAAAAAAAAAAATTTTACAAATCAGTGTTATACACAATATCTCACAAATGCGAAGTGATATGCAAAAACCGATTACATTTTAATCAGCAACATCAATAATTCAATTGCAAACCCCGTCCAAGAAATTTCATGTTTACCGGTGTTATATACAAAGTAATAAAACAAAAAGTAAATAACTATTTTTTACCTATAGCAAACCATTCACATATTAAAAATAATTAAATGAAAATTGAAAAGTTTCGTAGTTAAAGATATCAAACTAAACTTCATTTGAATAAGCTCTAAGGTTAAAGTGACAGAACATTAGCAGTTCGATATATTCTATTTTTTGTGGCTTCATGGCTGTAGACTGTTATGGATACTCTTTTCATGTCCTTCGGCTAATTACTGTGGACCTGAAAGGCATTTTTATTGCTAGTTTTTTTCAGAATTCATAAAACTATTTCCAGTGTTTTTCCACCATTTGAAGGGAATATCATTGTATTCACTGGTCAAAGTAGGCAAACTTATATATTTGTTTATTTCTTTGATGTAATTCCGTATGTAGCCTTTTACTTTTATTGTACAATAATCACATCGTCAGAAGAATGGGACTTTCTTTTTTCACTCTCACTTTCTTTTCTGTATGACGATTTTGATGCCACAATTTCTTTAAAACAATCCATTAAAGAAGTGAAAATGGAACCTTCAGCTTCACTTTCCCCACTACGTAAATCATCAAGTCAGCAGTGAAGAGTCAGAGCTAATTTTCATGGCATTTCTTTCCATGCCTAACGAGCATCATTTTTTTACTATTCATCTGATTCATATTGAAAAATTCAGCTTGAATCGCAGATCTAAGAAAGTAGCTACACACAAAGATTTATCACACAGAAACTAGAAAGTCTTTTTCTACTGATTTAAGCTCTTCAACGAGTGTAATATTCCACTGAAGCTTTTGCTTTTAATTGCCTTATTTAAAAATAGATTTATTGCTAAAATGGAAGGGATCACTTGGGCGACTGTTACTCACGTTTAATGCTTGTTTTAGTGATGTTGTCAAATGGCTCAAGTAAATGGAATAATTTTGCCACTGAAAATCAGTCAACATTTTCTGATTGTATTCAGCAGCGTATATGGATAGGGGAACTTTTTGTTCAAACAATCTTAAGCATATCATAAGTTCTGTTCCAACATGTAGAAACGTCTTGAATTAATTTATACGACGTCCACAGAGCATTGCAAAAGTGTGTCTGTGCATGAGTTTTGTGTGGATATTGGTAACCTCAGGCTAGTTCAGTGCTTCCTTCCTTCCTGCCACCTCTGTTCTGTGGAATTCCCTTCCATCTTCTGTTTCCTGCTGAATTTAATCTCCTCACTTCAAAGCTTGCGTCCTGTGCTCATCTGCGTAATTTGCGTTAGTTGGTGGGTTTCTGAGGCGTGTAACAACACCACCTTGAATAGGGCTCCGCCCGTGAGTGGTGGTGGTAAACAAAAAAAAAAAAAAAAAAAAAAAAACGTCTTGAATTAATTTATGCTGTTAAAAAAAAAAAAAAAAAAAAAACGTCTTGAATTAATTTATGCTGTTTGACATTCAGCTGCATCAGTTCTGTAGCTGCTGAATGGTGAAAAATGAGAGGATATGTTTCTGCAAGTAAATAAAATATCTTTAACAGACTTCTGACATATATTGAATCGTGAATGCATAGTTGCAACATGTAAATAAAACATGAAATTGATAGCAAGCCACTCTCCCTTATACCAGCTACCATGTTTGGTCCATTATCCCGTATCACTAAATGAATTCTATTTTTTATCATATTGAAAAATGTCAAAGGCCCTTATAGGATCTGACAAATGACAAAGATTTTCGCCATATTGGCTACAAAATTTGGATCTATTTTTTTATTTTGAAAAGTTTCTAAATTTCAATTTTAAATTGAAATAACTTTCCCTTATGTTGACGTAATTTATTGTATATAAAGCTCAATATTCGGCCCGAATAGTTCGGCAAAAAGCCGAATACCGAATATTCGGCATTTTGGCCGAATAGGCCGAATACCGAATACTTACCGAATATTCAGCACATCCCTAATATATATATATATTTTTTTTTACATTTTCCGCACTAAAATGTTACCAGGATTCCAACAATGTATTCCTTTTCCCTGTATCTATTGTAGTTTTTGAGATATGAGTTGTAGTTTTAAACCAATTTTCACCTAAATTTAATAGCCTTTGAAAGAGGCAATGAAGAACCTTGAAGCCATGTTTCATTTCTCACTGAAAATCTAATGTTTTTACATGGCTTAATTCTACATTGCCAAACACAACAATTTCCACGTTCTTTCACTTTCATTAAATGTCCATTGATGCACAATTTATTTATTTCTATAATATTAAAATTTTGAAAAAATCTTACAGCTTCAACTTCTGTTTTAATATTAGTGTTTAACCATTCAAGGTTGTAATTTTGAGACATAATAAACAATATTAAATAGCTAAATAAAAAAAAAAAAATTCAAATTAATAACATCTGTAGCATCTTTATTAGCAAGAAACCAATTAATAACTAAGCACAATTCGTAAAAAAAATATATAAATGTATAAAAAAGGAAATTAATAAATGCATGAAATTCCTAACAAAAATTTTTTAAAGAAAGGTAAAAAACTAATGATTTAATGAACTTCACACCATTAAATAATTTAATTTTGTCAATTATGCGGTATTTTAAACTTTTTCAGTATCAAAAAAACTACGCAAGAAAACGAGCCATTCTATTCACATGTACATAGTGTATACCAACAGGGAAAACAGGGAAAATGAAAAGTGTGCAGGGAAAACAGGGAGAACAGGGAAAACACAGGGAAAATAAAATATCCAATTTAAATCAAGCATCATTTTTGCTTAACCCATAAAGAAGTATAGTGAAGCACATATTGACTTCGAAATTCTCTTAAAAAGGGAGATCTTAAGGAAGCTCAATTGGCTCAAGGGATGTTAAAAAGGTGTTTTTTCTCTGAAGGAGGAGGAAAGTAAAGAGCACAAGAATATCCTTCATGATTCTCCTCATCCTAGTACTTAGAATTTAAATTGTTGATAAGTTCCAATTTGGAGTAAAATTAAGTAAAAAATTTATATATCAACTTTTTCTTAGCCTAAGAATTTTTACTTCTTGTGTTATTGAATCTTTATAATATTATTTTTATTAAAATTTATTCATCTGCAGTATCAGCGCATTTAACTAATTTCTCTTTTTTATTTTACAGAATTGAATTAATTTGTATTATATAATAATATTTAAATATTAGATGGCAAAAACTATTATAAAGCCAATTTTAATTTACAATGTCTGGACTCCACTCTGCATCCAGAATGGTCAAAATCGGAACATTACGCTTTGTTCATCTACTGCAAGAAGAATTTTGCCTTTCCAATATGGCAACAAGATCCATTAAAGTCATGCAAGTAGCAAGAAACACCAGAGCATCACTAAATGCTTAAAATCCAGCTCGCCAGACATGATGAACAATTTTGTTAAGCAAAGTACTGGGTACTGTTCAATTAATTCTAAACAGTTGCAAAGGATAATTCTGCATCAAGTTCTTGTTCTTAGGGAGCCTCAATTGGTTCTACCTTGGATGTCTCTTTTAGCAAGGCAAAGGATGTACAGAAAGCTGAAATAATGTGGAGTTTGTTAATCAAGCTCATATTTCCAATAGAGCTTCTGATTGTTGCCAAAAACAATTTAGTAAGATGTTTCCTGATTCGCAGATAGCTCAGTCCTTTGGTGTGAGCAAGGATAAACTTTCCTATTTATGTGTATTTGGTTTAGCTCCTTTACTAAAAAAATGCGAGGTGTATTGAGAAATACTTCTTATATATCAATATCCTATGATGAGGCTTTAAATAAAATTGCACAAAGAACTCAAATGGATATACATGTGAGGCTTGAAGACTTAACTACGGGTCTCATTGCCACTCGTTATCTTACTTCTCAGTTCCTTACCGACACTCGAGCTGAGAATCTTTTGGAAAATCTCAAGCAGGGGCTTGGCTCAGCTGTTGACCTCATTAAAGTGACAAGTATTTCAATGAATGGACCTAATGTCAACTGGAAAATGTTGTCTTTGTTGAAAGCAGAATTAAATACCTGTTCCGAAGCTCCAAGATTGATTGTATTTGGAAGTTGCTCTCAGATATGTCCATGGAGCTCTCAAAACTGGTCATAAAGCTACAATGTGGGATTTATTAGAATACTTAAGGGCTTCTTATTTATTTAACGATTTTCCAACTAGAAGGGGAACACTCATGAAAATAACAGGCTCTGAAGAGTTTCCTGCTAAATTTTGTTTGACAAGATGGGTTGAAAATGTAAATGCCACAACAACAGCCATTCGATTGCTTCCAAGACTTCGAAAGTATGTGGAAGAAGTTGGGGAATTGAAAAATTCAAAAGTGTTTGGAAAGGTGAAATCATATTTAAAGGATCCCTTATTACATGCAAATTTGTTTTTTTTTCCAAGCAGTAGCTCGTCAGTTGGAAGGATTTCTATTGAAGTTTCAACGTGAAGACCCATTGACGCCTTTCTTGTATGATGATCTCAGTCACTTAGTTAAAACTTTAATGAAAAGAATTCTAAAACCGAACATTTATTGTTCAGAAAATATTGACCTGTATCATACAGCAAAAGAGGGAATTAGGAATGCACCTCGAAGGCTGCAAACTCCAGAAATTTTAAAATTTAGAGAAGATTGTATGTTATTCTTGCAAGTACTTATCCAGAAGTTAGTAGAAAGAAGTCCTCTTAAATATTCCATCACAAAGGCATTAAATTGTTTGTCACCGAAGGTAATGCTTTCTAATAACTGAAAGAATTAATGTGTGTGTTGAAAAATTTATTGATATCTAGCGAATTGATGGTTCGACGGCTGATATAATGAAAGAGGATTATGAACTTTTGATATCAAATTCCTATGTCCTTGAAGTTCTAAAAAATTTTGGTGAGAAGGAAGATAGACTCGATTAACTTTTCATTGAAATTTTTAAAAATGTAAACGTTCAAAAAGAAACAAAAAACTTTGTAACACTGATTCTTTCTTTATTTCATGGGAATGCTTCTGTAGAGAGAGGTTTCTCGACAAACAAACATTGTTTACAAGAAAATTTGCTGAAGAGTCACTTGTTGCTAAAAAGAGTTATTGCTGAAGAAATGAAAAATACTGGAGGGGTTGATTATTGTATTACAAATGAGATGTCATACTGCCGCAACGCTTCTTCAGAGTATAAGACATACTTAAAAAGAAAACTATGTGCCAAAGAAGCAGAAACTGGAAGGTGCAAAAAAAGGAAATTAGCAGCTGAGATTAAAGAGGCTGAAGAAGTTAAGAGAAATATTGTCAAAGAGACTGAAAAAAAAACCATATTTTAGAAGAGAAAATAGCTTTTCTTAAACAGTTATAAACTTCTTTTTTTTAAGATTAATGTACTTATTTAGTAGGTTTAGTTTAGAATTAAATAATTTTGTAATTTGTTTTAGAGAAAAGGAAAAATATTTTTATTTTATTTTAGAGAAAAGAAAATGTGCAAATGTTTTTATATTTTTGTGTACCTTTGTTTTTGTAATTTTTATTTTGAATAAAGTAAAAGAAAAGGGAAAAAATGAAAGCAAAAGCAGGGACCTGGTAAACATATTTGGCAGATATTTAGAAAATTAATTGATTGTGTTCACAACTTTGGCTATATAAATAAATAGTTTTGGAAGTTGTTTAAAAATCTTTCAATGCAAATATAAATTTCACTTGTAAAATGTCAAATTGTATGATGTCATTTAAATTTGTGAAAGCTGGTCAAGAAAATTTGTTTACTGGGATGGTTAGAGGTTGGGCTTTGGAGGGTTTTCATTTTTCCACCTTTCCTTATTGATAACAAAGATAAAATTTGTAGCAGATTTACGGCAAAAAAAATAATAAACCTACAATTTGAATTTTTGTCGTGAGGCTATCTGTCAGGGCAAGTGAAGGGAAAAAAAAAACCATACACCTTTAAGTTTATTACAAAACAAAAAAACGTTTCCCAATAATGTTCACCTCTTTACGTTTCGGACAATATACAAATTTAAATTATAAATAAATCAACCTATGAATATAAATTACTACTACAAGGTATTCCAATATCCCTATTATACTTTATAAATTACCCTACACAGTAACCCTATTCCACAACCAAATACTCTACCATATAGTAGTACCCAACACCAAAATATCACGTAGAATACGTAAATTAATCAAGAAATGATACCACATATAAACAAAAAAATAAATATAAAAAATCACAATATTATATAGTCCAATTATAGTTCAATATAAATAGAAAAGTCAACTATACGAAATGTCAAATTAGTTTTAGTAATTAGTTTTAAGTTTTAACTAATTTTAAATTTTAATTAGTTTTAACCACTTTAAGTTCAAGTTTTTTTTTTTTAAAGTTTGTTAAATGTTTTTCTTTTTAATATTTCAAAATGGTTTTCCTAATTTTCAAAGTGTGTGTCAAATGTTTTATTTTCCACTTTATATTTTGCAAAACTTTTCTTATATAAATTTTTATAACGTCTTTCTCGTTAATCTATTTATTTTTCGGTTTCTAAGTCTCAATTTTCCTCTTTCTTTTTCCACTTGTGTTTCTCAGTTTGGGTTATTTCCGTTAGTTTAATTCTCTTCTTTTTGTTTGGTAATTACTGATTTTAGGTCAATCTTTTTATCATGTTTTGGGGTGTCGAAATATAAATATGTTCCCGGGTTCAATTTAATTATTTTTAATTATATGGTACAGAACAGTTAATCCTTTTCCGTTTCCTGATTCAAAATCCAAAATCATCCGACATCCGAAATTCAAGACACCAAACAAAAGAATCCAGCCACAAAAAAAACTGAAACGATACAAAATCAAAACATTCTAGCAATGAACCAATACAAGAAAATATAGAAAAGTTATGAAAATAAAATGTTAAATAATAATGCCAAGTAAAGTACTTTAATAATTAAATCAACCATGAAAAAAACTTATCCTTAAGGGTCTTTAAACAATAACCTCAAAAATTTAATAATTAAATGAAATTATGAAAAGAAATCTTGAAAATTTAATCTTGAAAAGAAATCGCTACAATAACCCAAAAATTAATACTACCTGGCCAAATGTTGTTGACCAGTTTTTTTTTCTCGTTTCACGACTTCTACTTCTACTGTCTACCCTTGGAACCTCAAAACCGGTACTCTGACTCTATAAAAAACAGAAACCTACTATTAATAAAAAATGATAATAGCTAGTAAGAAAAATATTAATAAAAACAAAAAATTTAATTAACCATGAAAGTAATACAACAACTAAAATTATCCTTACCAAGGACATCTAAAGATACATCCATCCAACAATCTTTTGAAGCATCCAAATCTCGTACCGTTCCTCAACCAAGATCCCAGAAACGAATCCTCTCTCATTAATACGAATACGATGCTTTGGTTAATTTAATTAAAAATAGCTCACTTCACTAATTCAATTCAAAAACAAATCAATCAATTTGTACTTTAATTCTTAATTCAATTCAATTAAATTCAAATTCAAAGATAAGCTCAACTGAAAAATATTAAAGCAAATTATTTCCACTTATATAATTATATTACTTAAATGATAAAAAAAATGAAATTTAATTTAATTTAATTCACTTATTTTTTTTTTAAAAAATCACACTAAAAAAACACTGCATGTCCCATGTACTCTCCGTGTTCGTTGAAGTTCAAAAATTCATGTGTTCCTTCATTTACTCCTTCATGTATCTTCAGGCAATCGTATCCTCTCATCTTCTTCAATCCCTCTTGCAAACCCTAAAAAAAGAGAAACAATTATGAGACATAATAAAAAAATAACTAAATAGCCAATCCCCCACATCCCTCCTACCTAAGTTTGTCTCATAATTCTAACCCAACAATCACTCCCCATTTATAACGCCGTTGTCATCACCCAATCATACTCTTTTACAACACCTCTACTCCTAGTAAACGGTTTCTCATATTCCTTCACTTGTTCACTGGGTTTATTCCCACCTTCCGCTCTTTCATCAGTCTCTCCTACTTCATTCACACTTCCTTCCCTAGGTAAAAGCTCAGACATTTCTGCAATCTCTTTCTCAATCTCTCTCATCCTAGCATTCGCCTTTATAACATTCACTACTTCATCTAATTCCACACAAAATTTACTCAAATCATCCACTTCCATATGCACACTCCTATCTCTAATATTCCTCAATCCTGCCAACACACTCTCATTTTCATCCAAAGGAAACTTGCATACAGTGTAAGTACTTTTTCTCAAACTCTGCTCGTTATTCCCATTATCCCACCAAAACCCTGAAAAATACTCATCATTCTCATTATCATCGTTAAATAACACCTTTAACCTACTCACATTACCCGATATTCCTCTTTTACGCTTCTTCTTTCGTATCTCTTCCACCAACACTAACTCTTTCCCCTTTAACCATAAATCATCCACTATATCCCCATTCTCATTCAAATCGTCCTCATTCACCAGAAACCTATATACGGGATGAATCTTAAGATAACTAGGAGGTTCCCTCCATGGCCTCAACTGTACCTGATGGGCCCTAAACTCATTCATACTATCATTCTCACTTTCCAACACATAACTAACCCCATTAGACATAACCCTTTTCACAACATACGGTCCCTCAAACTTTTCTCTCATCTTACTCACGTTCAACCGCCCTTTCTCAATCACTTCCTTCAAAACCTTATCCCCTACCTTAAAACTGGCAAACTTTAAGCTACCCTTTCTCCAAACGTCCCTATCAACTTAAAAAAAGAAGTTTGTTTACAAATTATATTTCGCATACATACATCATCACATATATACAAGGAGACATACCAGTTACTCTATGCACAGTCATATTATAAGCCCACAACACTTCCTAACCAATAATCCCAATCATTCTCTCTTTCACTCATCATTCGTAACATCTCACTCAATGTCCGAATCGTTCTCTCTGCTAACCCATTCGAACTCGGCATATACGGCGTCATTCTCACATGTTCAATGCCCCAATCACTCAACATTTGCTCAAACGCCTGCCCTACAAACTCCGGTCCATTATCACTCAACATTCACTTCGGTTTACATACACACATCGGCAACAAAACTTCCCTTACCACCCTAGCCACATTCGCACTAGTCTTATTCTTCACCGGCACAGCATATGCAAACTTACTTTTGTGATCCACCATCACCACCATTCCTACATACCCACTCGCAGTCACTGGCAAAGAAACACAATCGATCACTACTAACTCAAAAGGTTCATTCACATCCATTCGTAACACAGGGGGTTTCACATACATTCTCTGATACTTTCCTTTCTGACATTCCTCACAAGTAGTTGCAACATCATTCACTATTTTCCTTAACCAAGGATTAAACACTCTCTCTTTCATACATTCCCACAATTTAAACTTCCCCATGTGGCCATACCTACGGTGGATCACTAACGCCATCCCTACCGTTCCAACCACAGAAAACACCGGTACATACAAATCCTCTTCTCTTACTTTCCGAATATAATACACCACATTAGTACACACAACAAACCTTTTCGCAAATACCCTAAAATCTTCTATCAACTGGTCCCATCTACACACTTCCTTACCCAACAAAATACATTTTCTCAACTCACAGACCATAGGACATTCTTCTTGCATTACCTCGATATCTTTCATGCTTAACAGTTCTTCATCCCCCACACCAACTCTCACCATGCCAACAAAATCAACAACACACACATTCTCCTTCTGCATTCTAACAATCTCACAACTTCCCTTCAGCAACCTTTCATTCCCTACATCTACGGACAACCTATTCACCCTCAAAAAGTCAATCCCAAACAAAAAACAATACGGCATTCGCTCCTTGTCCAGCACAACAAACCTATGTTCCACTTCCCCTTCCAACTTCCACTTCCAACAGCCTGACCACTAACCGGTTGAACTGGACCACAATCCCTTTAATCTTCACATTTGTACTCCTCCTCTCTATCTGCCACGTTACTTGCTCAATTTCTCGTACCACAGATGCATTCACTAAAGAAATCTGAGCCCCAGTATCAATCAGTCCACAAAATACTCTCCCATTCACCTGCACCTTCACCTCCATTCTTCCACTTATCCCATGATCGCAATACATGATCTCTTCGATTTCCCCTGGACAAATCATTTTCACATCCTCATCACCCTCAAACAGACACTCCTCCAACTCTGATTCCAAAACATATTTCCTATCATAACTCTTTTTCTCGATTACCCAATTATAGTGTACCCCACTCAAACACTGTAAATGAAGCTCACCCACTTTTGCACCACTTACACCCTCACTCCTATACAAAACTGGTCTCTCTCCACCATAATGCACACATACAACTATCCTAAACAACTTACTCACAACAATCAATACCTCTTGTAAAGGAAGCACACCTACATTACACATAGCCTTTAACTCCTTCATAAAATATTTCACCTTCCTAATCCCTATCTGCTCGGGTTTCTTACACACCTCAGTCATAACTTCCCTCCGCAATTCTTCTATACTCTCAGGCACTCTCGAAACCAACTTATCCCTAGCTAAATCCTGTAACCCATACAACACACTTTCGAACATAGAATCACCCCCACCCTGACTTTCTTTTCCCTTCATCAATCCCTTAGGCAAATATTCCGGGTCTATCACTACCTTTTCACTCATACTCTCACTCCCAGGCATTCTCAACATCAAATCAGCAATCTCATTCCTTTCACCTGGCACATACTCAACCACATAGTCAAAATCACTCAAATCTTCCAAAGTCCTTGCAAGCCGACTATCAACTATCCTCATTCTCTGCAAATACACCAAGGGTTGGTGATCCGTTCGCACAATGAACTTAATTCCATACAAAAACGGACGTACTTCAAACAAAACCTCAAAGCAGCCAACTCTTTCAATCGTGGAATACTTTCGCTCTGTCATACTAAACGCTTCATAAGCAATCAATCGTTTTTTTTCAATTCCATCAATCACCTGTTCTTGCATCAAACAACCCCCCATACAATACCCACTTGCATCAGTGTATAAACCTCCAAAGGTTTCGCATTCTCACTATAATCCGGATAAGCCAGCTCTACATCCTTTGCGACTTCAGCTTTCAACTTTTCAAACGCTTCATTCATTTTATCATTCCACTTCACAATCGTACTCTTCTTTTTCCCAGTCCATTCAGTCAAAGGTTTCATCACACCCGAACAATCTTTCATAAACTTCCTTCCAAATTCTACCAAACCCAAAAATCCTCTCAACTCTCTAATATTCCTCGGATTCTGCCGAACTTTCTCAATAAACTTTTCTGCTTTCTTTAAACCAGTTGCACACACCTTGTGTCCCAAGAATTCAACCTCATCCGCAAACCACTCACACTTTTCGACTTTCACTTTTATCCCTATCTCCTCTAACTCTTTTTTAACACATCATTCACTAACTTCAAATGCTCAGAGAAAGATTCATTCATCACTAGTATGTCATCTATGAACACCATCACATTCTTACTGGGAAAATCATTCATGACCACATTCATCGCCCTCTGAAACGCCGCTGGAGCATTGGCTAACCCAAAGCTCAAATTCCTAAACTGGTAATGCCGCTTTGCAGTTGAAAAGGCAGTCACACACCTACTATCCTCTTCCACTGGCATCTGATAATACCCACGCACCAGATCCATTTTCGTAAAAACTTTCATCCCATACATACTATACACGCATTCTGAAACTACACACATAGGAAACCTATCTTTCACAGTCTTTTCATTCACCTTACGATAATCAATACACAACCTCAACCGTCCATCAGGTTTTCGCACAGGCACAATCGGACTATTCCAAGGACTCACACTCTCTTCCAACACACCTATTCGCTCTAACTCTTCACACTGCTCTTCAATCTCGTTCGCAACAGGGGGAGGAAAGTGACGAGGACGTTGGTATATGGGGGTGTCCTCCGCTAACACTATGCGAAACGCTGGCAATTTCGCATCCCCAAAATCCTCATCGCCTTTGCTTAGCGCTTTCCTCCTTTCCCACAACATTCGCACAATCTTTTCCTCACTTCATTCAAACCTTCCGGTAATTTTACTTTATCAACCATTTCATCATACACCCAATCCTTTTTCTTCTCAATATCACCAGCAAACACACAGCATTCATTCTCTCTCGAATTCTCTAATACAAAAACAGAATACAAACTACCAACTACATCACCAACCCTTATACCTCTCACTCTCTTCTTTTTCACATCAGGCACCTTCTGCATACATACCCTAGGATTATTCAAATCTATTATACCATCAAATACATGTGCAACCCTTTTCACCCTATACCTCGCATCATAACCATCCACCAGAAACATGCTATTCTGGTTTTCATCCACACCCACATTCGTATTCCAACCTACTTTCACACTTACCACTTTATCCGTCTTCAAGGACCTATCCTCTAAAGCAAAAACTTCCACGCCTTTAACCAATTTCACATCTACCTTCCCTAAATCATTCACATACATCTGACATTTCCCATCCTTATTCACCTTCTTCTCTATCATCCTTCGATCAGGATGAATAACTATCCCATTTGTACTCAAAAACTTATACCCCAATAACACATCATACTTTTCGTTCCTACTATCAATCACATAAAACTCACTCTCCTCCATGCCTATTCCTCCTATCTTAACACTCTCTCTGAATTTAACTTCCACTGGTACCAACACATTACTAATTCCTTTAATATGACCCCTACCGACTTCTTTCTGATCTTCCCTTATATTCATCCTATCATATGCTCCTTTATACACAACACTAACCATACACCCAGTATCAATCAAAGCACGAACCTCAATACCTCCACAATAAACCTTAATACTTATACATACATTCATTCACAGGACCAACTGAAAACACATCGACACTTACATCCCCTATCTGTGACAACCTAATCTCACCTGAGGGTTCACCAGCTGCAACCCTCAAGGCAACCCGTTTCCCGGAGTGTTTACCCTTACCTGATTATTGACCGTGTTCACCCCTGCCTCACTCACATTTACATTCCTATTTATACCAACAGCCTGACCACTAACCGGTTGAACCGGACCACTAACACTAGTACCAACACCTAGCACACCAGGATTAACCTGACCTGCCCCTCCTGGTTGCCTCACACTCCAACACATTCCAGCCACATGCCCTATCTTCCCACATGTCGTACAAGTATTTCTAGGGGACCTACACATCCTAGAAAAATGCCCCTCGATACCACAGTTTCCACATACCGGTTGCCTCGCTCTTACTCCCTGTGGACAATCACATCTCCTACACCCAGCCCTTTGCGGGTCTGTACAATTCATGGCCAAATGGCCCACTTGCCCACAGCTAAAACAAGCACCAGTTGCCCATCTACATTCCGAAATCATATGACCCATCTTCCCACAACGAAAGCACTTCACATCCCTATTCGCACTCACATTTTCTTGGTTTCCACGACCTCTAATCCCTTGACCCTGATTATACCCTTGACCTTGGTTATAACCATCATTCCCTCTCACATTCACATTTCCACCAACTTGACGACCAGCAGCAAAATTACCCACACCTCCTGCATTCACCTGTCTTTCATCATCTCCAAAACCACCGTAAAAATCTTCCAAAAACTTCACCATTACTTCATAGGGGTTAGCTTTCAATGCGTCCCTATACGATTTATACTGGGGTGGTTGTGACACCCTCTCACTCGCATTCATTCCCCTACCACTATACACTTCTCGTCGTTCATTCTCCTCTCGCTCTCCTTCAAACTCCCTATCTTCTACAATTTCCAAAACATCTTCCCAAGTCAATCGTTCTCCCGCCCATCTCATTTTCTCTTTCCTTCGCAAATTCACATATTCTGCCACCGAGGTCGGAACTGTCTCCAAAAACTTCTTCAACAATCTCTTATTCCCGTCCACATCATCATCCCCAAACTTCTTTCTCGCCAAGGTTTCCAATATCGATCCTTTCATTCTTTCCACGCCTAGCTTTATCAAAATCATTCACCTTTCTATACTTCACTCCCCTTCACTCGCACAACCTGGTCCATTATCCTCTGTTTTACCACTTCATACTTTGGTTCACCCACACTAACAGCCTTATAAAATTCCAACATTCGCCCCTCTAAAAATTCGCCCAACTCTTTCACCCAAAAGACCTTATTCTCATCAAACTTCTCCCTACAATAACCCTCATATTCCCTAAAGAACTCCTCAACCTCTTTCGTCCCATACACATTAAACTTATTAATTTTTGGAATATCCCGAATTAGCACACTCCTTTTCACTCTATGCTCAGATTCAGAACCAGATCCCGTCTCATTCCCCTCAAACACATTCACTTCACCTTCCGAACTACTATATAATGAGTCTATACTCTTACTTTTCATTCTTCTTTCATGCCTCCTGTTCTTAGAAGTCTTCTTCTTCTTCTTTTTATCCTTTTTCTCAATCTTCCCATTCTTCTCATTTTTCTCACTCTTCCCATTTTTCCCATTCAACACCTTATTTACATCCTTCTCTCCATCCCCATCCCCTTCATCCTCAGTCACATCACTTAACTCATCATCCTTGTACATCACTTTTTCATCATCTTTGGTCTTCACTCTCTCGTCCTTCTTTTCCACTTTCCCATTCCTCTTTACATTTACTACATTTGGAGTAGAGGTCACCCTTTGTTGGGTTCCATTCATTCCGTTCCCTCCAATCCCATCAGCAAACCTTTTATTCATCATTTCCTCCATTTTTGCAGCCATTTTCTCTTCCATTCTCTCTTCCATTCGTTTCTCCATCTCTCTCATTCCCTCTGTTAAATCTCTCACCTTCTCAATCAAGTCTTCATTCTCTTTCTCTTTCTTCCTCAAAGCCTCCTTATACCTTTCCAACTCCGCCCGCAACTCCTCATTCGTAGCCATGTTTACTTTACTCTACTACTTGCTTACTACTATTACTACTTTAATACTACTACAAACTACTATTACTATTGCACCCCTCACCTATCCTTCGAGACAGCCCCACGTTGGGCGCCACAAATATGTAGCAGATTTACGGCAAAAAAAATAATAAACCTACAATTTGAATTTTTGTCGTGAGGCTATCTGTCAGGGCAAGTGAAGGGAAAAACAAAAAAAACCATACACCTTTAAGTTTATTACAAAACAAAAAAACGTTTCCCAATAATGTTCACCTCTTTACGTTTCGGACAATATACAAATTTAAATTATAAATAAATCAACCTATGAATATAAATTACTACTACAAGGTATTCCTATACCCGTACTCCAATATCCCTATTATACTTTATAAATTACCCTACACAGTAACCCTATTCCACAACCAAATACTCTACCATATAGTAGTACCCAACACCAAAATATCACGTAGAATACGTAAATTAATCAAGAAATGATACCACATATAAACAAAAAAATAAATATAAAAAATCACAATATTATATAGTCCAATTATAGTTCAATATAAATAGAAAAGTCAACTATACGAAATGTCAAATTAGTTTTAGTAATTAGTTTTAAGTTTTAACTAATTTTAAATTTTAATTAGTTTTAACCACTTTAAGTTCAAGTTTTTTTTTTTAAAGTTTGTTAAATGTTTTTCTTTTTAATATTTCAAAATGGTTTTCCTAATTTTCAAAGTGTGTGTCAAATGTTTTATTTTCCACTTTATATTTTGCAAAACTTTTCTTATATAAATTTTTATAACGTCTTTCTCGTTAATCTATTTATTTTTCGGTTTCTAAGTCTCAATTTTCCTCTTTCTTTTTCCACTTGTGTTTCTCAGTTTGGGTTATTTCCGTTAGTTTAATTCTCTTCTTTTTGTTTGGTAATTACTGATTTTAGGTCAATCTTTTTATCATGTTTTGGGGTGTCGAAATATAAATATGTTCCCGGGTTCAATTTAATTATTTTTAATTATATGGTACAGAACAGTTAATCCTTTTCCGTTTCCTGATTCAAAATCCAAAATCATCCGACATCCGAAATTCAAGACACCAAACAAAAGAATCCAGCCACAAAAAAAACTGAAACGATACAAAATCAAAACATTCTAGCAATGAACCAATACAAGAAAATATAGAAAAGTTATGAAAATAAAATGTTAAATAATAATGCCAAGTAAAGTACTTTAATAATTAAATCAACCATGAAAAAAACTTATCCTTAAGGGTCTTTAAACAATAACCTCAAAAATTTAATAATTAAATGAAATTATGAAAAGAAATCTTGAAAATTTAATCTTGAAAAGAAATCGCTACAATAACCCAAAAATTAATACTACCTGGCCAAATGTTGTTGACCAGTTTTTTTTTCTCGTTTCACGACTTCTACTTCTACTGTCTACCCTTGGAACCTCAAAACCGGTACTCTGACTCTATAAAAAACAGAAACCTACTATTAATAAAAAATGATAATAGCTAGTAAGAAAAATATTAATAAAAACAAAAAATTTAATTAACCATGAAAGTAATACAACAACTAAAATTATCCTTACCAAGGACATCTAAAGATACATCCATCCAACAATCTTTTGAAGCATCCAAATCTCGTACCGTTCCTCAACCAAGATCCCAGAAACGAATCCTCTCTCATTAATACGAATACGATGCTTTGGTTAATTTAATTAAAAATAGCTCACTTCACTAATTCAATTCAAAAACAAATCAATCAATTTGTACTTTAATTCTTAATTCAATTCAATTAAATTCAAATTCAAAGATAAGCTCAACTGAAAAATATTAAAGCAAATTATTTCCACTTATATAATTATATTACTTAAATGATAAAAAAATGAAATTTAATTTAATTTAATTCACTTATTTTTTTTTTTAAAAAATCACACTAAAAAAACACTGCATGTCCCATGTACTCTCCGTGTTCGTTGAAGTTCAAAAATTCATGTGTTCCTTCATTTACTCCTTCATGTATCTTCAGGCAATCGTATCCTCTCATCTTCTTCAATCCCTCTTGCAAACCCTAAAAAAAGAGAAACAATTATGAGACATAATAAAAAAATAACTAAATAGCCAATCCCCCACAGTGTGATATGAAGTTTGTCCCATAATTTTTTATTCACATAAAAAAAACTACTCAAGTTTGCGGGTCATCCAGCTCACATGTACCATATATATATATATATATATATATATATATATATATATATATATATATATATATATATTTATATATATATATATATATATATATATATATATATATATATATATATATATATATATATATATTATATATATATATATATATATATATATATATATATATATATATATATATATATATATATATATATATATTATATATATATATATTATATATTATTATATATATATATATATATATATATATATATTATATATTATATATATATATATATATATATATATATATATATATATATATATACATATATATATATATATATATATATATATATATATACATACAGTATATATATATGTATATATATATATATATATAGTATATATATATATATATATATATATATATATATATATATATATATATATATATATATATATATATATATATATATATATATGGTAAATATTTGTTTGATCGAAAAAGTTTCTAAAAAAAATTTTTGGAAAACTTTTAAATTTCTAAGTTTAGAAAGTTGTTGAGTTAGCTTTTAAGAGGGCCTTTAGTGGCAAGCTTCTGAATTATGCCAGACGCTTGCCACTAAACAATTTTCTTAAAAAACGTAACAACTTTTCTGAACTTTGAAATTTTTTTTGAACTTGGAAAATTTTTTCAGAAAATATTTAGATCAAATAGTCAGGCGGGGTGACTTGGACCACTTTAGGTATAACTTCGTCCACTTTCCTCTAATGCACTTTGGGAATTTTTTTTTCTGGAAATTCAAGGCCATATAGTAGGTAATAGGCACACAAAAATAATAATGTAATTCTAATAATAATTGTATTAAAGTTTAAATAAAGCTCATTCAGCCTGACCTTGGAGGGGTGAATCAGACCACCATTGAGGGGTGAATCAGATCATCTGTTTAAATTTGAGGTGTACGGTACCGGAATTTGATTTTTTTCCGGTTCCGGCCGGAACCGCAATTACAATTTACTTGAGAAAAATTTGCTGGAAGAGATTTATTTATATAACCTATAGCCCATCTTTTAACAAGACCTCATAGTAGCCTTGTGTAGTATTCATACAGTGTATCACTTATACCTACAGTATTATTTAAATAAAGTTTACTCAAATACCTCAAAACATAGGATTATAAGATATTCACATTAAATTCAAATTTAATTGCCAAATTATATACTAATATATATATATAGAAAAATATTAATATTTATACAGATATATATATATATATATATATATATATATATATATATATATATATATATATATATATATATATATATATATATATATATATATATATATATAGTATATATATATATATATATATATATATATATATATATATATATATATATATATAGCGTCTGGCGGTGCGAGTGCGCGCCTCTTTAGGAGGGGTGATTCGGTCCACTCTAAATAAAATAAAAAAAATAAAAAAAATTTTTTTCGCTCATTTAATAGCCACGCGGTAGTACTACAAGTTTTATTTAGATCATCTTTAATTCTAAAGAGTTTTTATATTTTTAAAAAATATAATAAATTAGGGTATAAAATGGCCTTCAATAAAATTGCACTTTTGGAAAAATGTGAGTTTTTAACTTCGTTATAAAATGAAAATTGTGGATGGATTTTAATTATTTTTCAGTGGATGCACTTGAGTTATGTTACCTTTAAACTGGCAAAGTAAATTTTTGATCCAAACAGTATTAGTGGCAAAATCACGGGGCCTAACTTGGTCCGATTCACCCCGCCGTAAAAATTGATGGAGGGGTGACTCGGACCACCATTGTTTTTTGTATTATTATTGACATTTTTATTATGTATAATTAATTTAAATATAATAAATAGTTACTTATATTAAGTAAAAATTAAAATAAAAAATGAAATTTATATGAAAAATACGAATTCCAAAAAGTGTCAATTTTTTAGCGGAGAGGGGTGAATCGGACCACCTTATTTTTATTCTTATTTTATGTATCATTATTGACATTTTTATTACTTATTACTTAAATTTTAATATGATAAATAATTATAGATTAAAATTAAAATATAAAATTGAATTTATACGTAAAAGAGGAATTTAAACAGATGGTCCGATTCACCCCTCAATGGTGGTCCGATTCACCCCTCCAAGGTGGGGGTGACTGAGCGTTATTCAAACTTTAATAAAACTATTATTATTAGAATTACATTATTATTTTTTGTGTGCTTATGACCGACTATAGGGCCTTGATTTTCAAAAAAAAAAAAATTCCAAAAAGTGCATTAGGGGAGAGTCGGGAGACGAAGTTATATATATATATATATATATATATATATATATATATAGATAGCATATATATATATATATATATATATATATATATATATATATATATATATATATATATATATATATATATATATATATATATATATATGAATGGTGGTAATATTGAAATAAAAATTTAACTATTAAAAATATTAAAATATTAAAATGATAAGATTAAA
>JABUQX010003313.1:37500-59704 GCA_015478945.1 Trachelipus rathkii | reverse complement strand
CTGCTCCCAATTCTGATTTTCTATCTTGAAAGGCAACTGGCAAGCATTACGCGGCTATTTGGAAGTAGATTATACAACTCGTCAGGTAATTAAATGTAGTGCGTGCGGTGTGGGTGGTTCTTATTTCTCAATTCCACAAAACTCAGCAGTACTATTTAAGAAAAAAACAGGTGAGTCGAATCGAAACTGCAGCTTCCTTCCCGCAGAGCCTAGCCTTATATGCTCAACCCTTCCTTGTATACTTCACAAGTCATATTTGTTTCATAGGACCCATCTAAAACGACCACTTAATATATGCACCACATATAATAACTCCTTGATAAACGACTTTCATTGACGTATTTATCAATGCAGTCATCTCGCCTCGAAAATCTGCTTGAGGTGCTATCGCAAGGTTCCTTTACGGACACACACCGCCCTTAATGTAGTCGATGAGTCGCTAATATATTGTCACCGCTCCTACAGTCCTATTCTTACTACGCCTGTTACAGATCAAGAAATAAACTAGGCGATTCGGTATCTCCACTAGAGTCTTCCGATGAACCTTCCAATTGCCATATCGACAGAGTTGTCCCACTTTACTGAATTATTATCACTCTCTAGCTGTGTCTAATGTTTCCCAGGATCCGTAACTTGGCGCGATGAATTGCCTGGCGCGATGCAGTGATCAGTGGACGCGGGTGGAAACTTACGAATTTATTAAAGCGGAAACGTGGAGCTGAGTGGTCTTCCTCTCACCGGCGAAAAGCGCTTGCACGAAGGCATAAAACTTGCAACGCCCTCTGTGATTGGGCCACACCTAAGTAATCACTAACAGACACTACAGTCACGGGGATCCTCACCCTCCCATCCCATCTGTAATTTTGTCTCATCGATCGTTAGCACTACTTCTTCAACTTCTTCAACTTATTATTATTTTATATATTGTTCCCGCACTGGACCCCATTCGCCAGTCCTCATTTATGCCTACTTTCTGGTCCTATAACCCTTGTTAATAAGGTTTCTATTCCTCATATTTTATTCTGAGCCCTCGCCATCATGTGTAACAGTAACTCTCTTTTCTCTTATCTCCAAGAATTGAATATTCTAAATAAACGATATGCGCACGACAAAATCCAACTTACTACTAATTATTATGTAGAGGAGTATAATATTTCTATTTTATTTTATAAGGCTTGAAAGTATGTGTCCCATCCAGCATTCTTGGACATTTAAAATCTGTATGAAGTCAGAACGCAACCCAAGGATTTGATTATTCAACCCAGTAACGGCCGCACCCTCTGTCGAGCGTGTTTTTTCCTAATGGAATGGAGCTCCAAAAATAAATGAGTCTTAGCACCGGACCTTCGTAGGTTACATTACTTTATGTGATTATCTATTGTTAATAGCCTGCTACAATATAAATATAGTTATACCATATTATAATATTATATGTATATGGTGTAACAAGAGTTATTTAACGGAGAAGACTAACAGCAAGTCAGCAACACAATGGAAACGAAAGATGTTAAATAAAAATTAAACAATTTTAGAGAGCGTGGTATTGTATTTCCGCTGTTACACATGAAAATTAAAATTAATTTTGTCAATTTTGAACCGGACTACTTTTTGTCGCGTAATCGAAATAAATTATATAATACGGGAGAGGCGTTTGCGTCCGTTTTCTATGGATTAGCTTGTTCATTTTTGGTATAACTTTGAAAGATATATGAATTCTTTCATATATATTGAAACTGATTATAGATTATTTTATCTTACATAACTGTAGAGAGGAAAAATTTAATTTATCCGTAAGATCACTATACATCTAAGATAACACCTAATCCTAACCTAAACCTACTTGACCTGACCCTGACCTGACTCTGATAAAAAAAATCATTTCCACATTGTGCAAAAACACTTGTAGTTGTATCTTAAAGTGTACCTGCGAAAATTTTTTGTTGATCGACTCCCGTCGTGTCCTCCGTTAAGAACCTTGTCAGATTATATTATTTTCATATATTATGTATAACATTATATATATGATATTATAATCTATTATATTATATGTATATATATAGTCTTATATTATATATTCATTATATATATATATATATTGTACGATTATATATAATTACAGTATATACTATTCATAAGTATATAAGAGTTGATATAGTATATACTTATACTCTAATATATATACAACATAGTATGTATATATATAAACAAATCCTAATTATGTTATTTTATAATGAACTGGTGAAATATATTGCGTCTTAAGCTTTACCTTAATTCATATATATATATAGTACTATTATATATATATACTATATAGATATTATGTAGTTATATAACTAGTACTATTGTTAAATATACTATATATAGTCATAGTGTATATATATTATATATGTATAGTATACTACTATACTATATATTAAAATATATATATTAACTTTATATAAACTTATATATATATTTAATATACTATAATTTCTAATTTATATAATATTGTATTAATATACTTAATTATTATATATATTAATACACCTGAGCACTTAGCACTTAAATATACTTATTACATTATGAAATAATTATAATACTTATAATATTTATTATACTAATATTATATATATTTATATTTATTATTAATATTATTATATATATACTATATGTACTATTATATATAATTACTATATACTACTACTTATGTATCACGTATATTACTATATATATTATATATATATTATATCTAACTACTCTATATATTTATTAAGTCAATATATAATATATATACTCACCTATATATATTATAACTATATTAAATATACTTATACATAGGTCATAACTATCTACATATATTCACCTTATTCCTGTTAATTATATATTTACTTAAAAAGGCTACACTTCTATAAAGCAGTTAAAAATTTAAGTTATCTAACTTGTAGGCTGTAATCCAAAACGAAAAGTACAAATAAACAATAAACCACTATGTTTTTTTAGAGTCGAACGGCTAAAACATCTTGAAATGTAGTATTTAAAATTTTACTTTGCCTGCGGTTTGCGCCGGTTAACATATCCCAATCTAACTCCGAAGTATACTTACTTTTCTAACTGCTGTTGCCAGGAGTTAATTATTCGGCACTCGGGAGCTTCATAAGTTTAGGGCTGGGAATGGGAGGGTAGTTGCAATTGTGCTCATGTCAGCTCTTGAACTGCTGCAACATGCCTATAGAGTAAGTAGGGGGTCGGTCGATTCACCGCTTCGGCATATAATTCCCGTGTCCCGATGCTGTGCGAAAAAAATATTACTGAAGGTGGGTGCGGTACGTGGTACGCTCATTTTGGATGGGGCACAAACATAACTGGCCGTCTGGTCATTATTATACAGCATTAAAGGATTAAAATTTAAAAATAGCGGTGAAAATTGTTTTACACATATATCGATTAATTAATTGCCTACTCTCTATTTCTTCGTCTTCTATATTAATGGAGATCGATTTAATATTTCTTCTGTACATCTACCTCATCTACCTGCACATCTACCTCATTCCTTCCAGCTGTAAAACCAGAGCTATTTTCATTTGACATCGTCCATTAAATGTTAGTTGTTTACGATGTTATCTACCTGCCTCCCCCATCCAATTACATCCATTATTATATTATCTAATATATTTTACGCTATATTATCATCTATTTCGCATAAACATGAACGTAAGTATATTTTTTATTTTGTTTAATAGAACATATCTATATAGCAAATATTATATTTTATACTAATATATTAAGCTACTATACGTCTATTAGACTATTTTTAATGGTATGGGCTTGATGACCTTTTTGAACACGGTATCTTTCGTTGCCCAAGGAAGAATCAGATAGGTAGCGAGGGGGTATCTTTAGGTGACCGGATAAATGTGAAGCGTTTGTCTGGTGGCTGATTATACGGGGAATTTGGATGGCGATATGCCAAGCTATGAGGTATAGGGAGCCTTGTTAGTGTGGTGATACGACTCCGTCAGTTTTATTATTTATTTTTGAAATTTTCTTTTTGTTTCTGTTTTTTGTTTTTGAAACGGAAGGGAATACCTCAAGGGGTAAACCGCGAAGAGGATGAGCGAGGTAGTGCGCGGGGCTTCTCGGCCTTTGCCGGGGAGTCGCGTCGGGGTGAGTGAGTGTCCCCCCCTGCCGGAGAGGCTGAGTACTGTCCGGAACCCCGTCTTTGGTATGCGGTGGTTCGCGGGGTGCTGTCACGCCCCTTCGCGTAGTGGGTTATGGAATAGAGTGCGTTCCCCCCTTTACTGCATCCCGTCGGCTCGAGCTCCCTTATTTGCGCATAAGGATCTACGTATGTAATACACCGTTAACAAATGAAGTATAAGTAGGATAGTATATACTTGCTATTACATAGTCAGTATAGGGTACATTTGGGTAGTAGGTAATAGATATTAGGGTTGATAGGTATATTAGTGAGGTACAGTATAATTTTTTGGTTTTTTTGGTGTGCGGTATATTAGATGCTTAAGTGTATATGTTAATAATAGGATAGATTAAAGAGGTGACTATAAGTACACAACTTAAGAATTAAGAAGCTATGGGTAAACATCGGTATCTTAAATGTGGTCCGAGTGAAATGATATAGATGACTGATCTTTTTTGGCTGGGTAACATCATAGCCGTAAAAAAGAGTCCCATCGACAAAACAAGGGATTACCGTGTTCGAATTGCTCGCGTGGGTTAGTTGCGATGGAGGCGTGCGGACAAAGCAGGGCTGGTATAATTGATTAGATTATTTCTATAACAGACTCCATTAGGTTCCTTTTGTTATTTACACTCTCATTTATCATAACTGATGTTTTTTTTCATTTCTTGTATTAATTTTATTATGCAGAATACCGCTAATAATTTTATGATCATTTTGATTCACTTGTTTCTAATTTTTAATAAAACATGGCGAACTTTTGAGATCTAAACGAGACTCACCCTAACCGGAACAAATTTGATGTTGATCAGATGAGCAAAAATAAGACTTAGGTACAACATATGTCTACATTGTTTGGTAACATAGCTTAAGATTGACCACTTCGCGCATAAAGTAAAACACATGAATTATTTGATTATTTTTTTATTTAATTATAAAACTTTCAAAATCATAGGATTTTCCTATGAATTTCTATATTAGTATTTTACATGATTTAGTGTTTAAATTTTATAATAAGGTCTAAATTATAAGCAATTTACCTTCT
The DNA here is from genome assembly GCA_015478945.1 of Trachelipus rathkii. Classification (NCBI taxonomy): domain Eukaryota; kingdom Metazoa; phylum Arthropoda; class Malacostraca; order Isopoda; family Trachelipodidae; genus Trachelipus; species Trachelipus rathkii. The sequence continues at coordinate 54,482 of JABUQX010003313.1, read as the reverse complement.
AGATCAAAGGTCAATAGGCTAGACTTGATGTCCTATCAATGTCATATACTAATAGTAGTTATTATATCTAAGGATAATATATTAGTACCTACTTAGTACTCATATATACTATGATACATATTGTAGTTATTATACTATATAACTGAGTATAGTATAGATTCTATCATATATAAATATAATAATAATTATGTTTATATTATATTATACTATATAATTCCTTACATAAAAGATGCTTTTTTGATGCTATTACAGTACTATGTATTTTTAGTTTATTAAGTTATTACTTATTCATACAATAACATCTGGATGTAAATTTTTCTGTTTGTTTAATTCACTTTAATAAATTGTATATTATCATTATATTCATAATTATATATCTTATTTTTATTTGGTGACTCCCCTCGTCAACACCCTTATACATACTACCTCGCCCGCCACCGCCCTGGTGATTCTTTCGTTCTAGCGACCCCCTTAGCTTGAGAAAACAAACTTTCAAGTATAGACTCGACGCGTTAACTCAACCTTTTATAGCTTCACCGACTTTCACTTTCCTTTAAATAAAAAACGCATTACAAGCTCATAGCTACCTCACTGGCCCAGAGTTATTATCTAATATTACATTATACTTATAGTATATAGGGATTAGTTAGAATATCATATGTACTCAATAGATATCGTATCGCCCTTTATAAATAACTTATATATTGCAGGATAACCTTGACTTAAAGACAGCGTATCTGAATAGCGAGCCATATAGGGTTACGATATATATTTTCTTCTCAATTATTTCTTTAGTTATAAATTCCAGTATTTTGTTATATATATAGGATACTTCAGTATTGATGTTCATCTACGGTCAGTAGTTATTAATCTTAATGTATTACTATACTTTCCTTTATATATAGTAGATATGTTATTTATATATATATTCTTATATGTAGTAATAAAATTTTTAGTTTATATATTATTTATTATTAACTTTTTTCTACATTCGTAATTTTAAAAATATATTAATTATACTATATAAAATAGATTATAATATAATGCATATTTAGTTCTTATATATTCTTTTCTAATAATATATGATAATTATTTATATATTCTTAAAGCTTTCTATTATTGTATATTCTCTGATGTATCGTTATAAAATTATATGCTATAGTTTATAAGTATTCTGTTTCTATGATAGCAAACTATATATTATATATATTATTTTATAGAATTTTTTAACTGAGGAGTTATTTGATTGAAAAATATCTTTTTCTATTCAGATTTATAATGTCTATAACTTATTTATTATTTATATATATTAATATTATTACGTGATATATAATTGAAGATATATTATTATATTATTTATATTTTAATATATTATAATATTTATTATATTCTTTCAAACGCTATTTTATTATATATTGATATATTATTATATATATAATTATATATTATATATTATATTTATATTATATATATATAATATATGTATATATGAATTATATTTATACGGTACAGCATTGTATTTAACTTTTATCTTATTCATCTTATAATTTTAATATAATTTTATATGATATATGATAGAAATGTTTTTTACTTCTATATTGATTATATTATATTATTATATATCTTTCATATATATATTGAATTCGTTTTCTAATTTTTTTTTTTTATATCTTATTTTATAGTATTCTTTATGATTACTTTTATTCTCTTTAATTATTTATTTCTTTCTATCTTTTTCTAGATCATTTCTATTTTTTATACTATATATAATTGGAGTATTTTTTGAGGCAATTTGAGTTATGATCCTAACTATATTATTATTTTTTCATTTAATTTGGAGTTATTAACTTTTTTATATAATAAACAATCTGTTACTAAAAATTCTTTGATTTATAATTCATTAATAAAAAGCTGTTTTTTTTATACATTTCAAATATTTTTTTTGATGATCCCTTACCGCGGGACCCCCCCCCCCCCTACATCCAAGTCGCCGTCCCAACTGTCATATTACTTTATATTCTAATTATCTTATATTAATATATAATTTGAGTATATACTATATATCTTATTATTTATTAATAAAATCCCTACTATATACTTATATATTTATATTATATTATATATTATTCTATAAGATTATGATATTTATATTTATATATATACCCTCATGTCGGTGCTATTGGCACACGTTCATCTTTTTTGATTTTACTGTAGATAAAATCTGTCATTGTAATCGCGAGCGTCAAAGCACACCACGATTGTTACTTGAATGATTGCTCCTAAACTAATCTAATACCCTACCTTTAACGATAGGGGTCCCATACAATGTAAACAGCAACGGCTTTCTTGATCCGGGGAAATCCAAAAAGATTATGGGGACAAAGTCCCTGATTTTTATCGCGACAAACTCCCTTCAACACATATTTATTTAGTATTCATAACATAGACGTTTTATTTGACAGTATCTCCACGCTTATCTAGTACTTCAGATAACTAAAAATGCAACTGTGCTTGCGGATAAATCTTCAACAATTAACACACAAGATAATATTCTCTCTTCTTCCAGTCTCTCCTCTTTCTCATCTCTCTTCTCCTTTCGATCTCTTCTCTTTCTCTTCTCTTCTTCTCTCTTCTCTCTCTTTCATCCTTAACTAGTTCCTATTTTCCACACGTAAGGGTATAGTATATAAAACATGCTGCATAGTTAATGAATTATCCCTATCGCTTATCTAGTACATTCCGAAAATTAAATGCAATCAAACGAGTATAAATGATATAGAAAATAATATTCTCTCTCATCTCTTCTCTCTCTCTTCTCCCTCCCTCAATATGTTTTTTTCTCCCTCTCTCTCCCCTTCCTCTCTCTCTTTCTCTTTCTACTCTCTCTCTTCTCTCTCTCTCTCATTCGTTGCTCATGCTTTTAAAGATCTTCTCCGATTCGCTCGTATCTTATCAAAGAATTGCAAAGAAGTAGAAAGATTGTTGTGTGTGGTTTACAGAATTATGTATTCCTGTAGGACATTATATACATTTAGTTATGATCAAATCATGAGAAGAAATTGCCTGAAATCCATTCTGTAACAAACAACTTTAATTCTTATAATCTTTACTAATTAAAATTGTTTTATAATTTTATTCTTTTTTTATATCTCAATTACTACTTATCATATATTAATATACTATTTATAATTGTATTTCGAAATATATTCGTTAATATATTGGGTATAATTATATTAATATTTGTTATATTTAATAATATTACTATATATATTTATTTTTTGTTATTCGTATTAGTTATATGTTTTAATTACTACTATTTAGATCTCTTAATATCTTATCATTGACTATCTAGACATACTATTATTACGTATTATAGTCTTATTATAATTATATATATTATACTTGTATAAAGACACAACCTTGATATTTAAGCATTATATCTATATTGTATATACTATATTTAATTATATCCTTATATATATATATTGCTTTGGTAGAAAGTTCTTAATTAGGCTATTTGGCACACTATTTTTTCTATATTGCTTTATAATATATCATTATTTTAAAAACATAATATATATCTATTATAATGTACATACTAGATATACCTACGTCTTACGAATATACCTCTACTATACCTTAACCGTCGTATTCATATATATATTATTCTATATATTTTATTACATATCATATATATATACTATATTACAGTATTGATGATGTAGAAACCACTTGCACTGTAGTATTATTATAATACTATTATAATATTAATATATAATAATATATATATATATATATATGATATATTAATATATATATATATATATATATAATTATATATATATATTAATATTTATAGTATTATATTATATAATAAATGATAATTTATTATATATATATATATATTAATATATATATTATATATATATATTATATATATATATATACGTTAGTAGCTATATTATTAATATATACTATTACACTATATTAATATATATATATCATATAGATATAGATATATATAATATATTATAAATATATAATACTTATATATATAATTTACTATATATATATAATCTATACTATATTATATATTATTATATATATTAGATAATTATCACTTATATTTATATATATACTTTATAATAATATATATATACTATATAATATATATTATATATATATATAATAGATATACTATATATTATATATTATATATAATATATATATATATATATATATAATATTATATATATATTATAATATTATTTTATATTTTATATACGTATATATATTATATTATATTAGTATTATATATTATGATGTATATATGCTATTTATATATTATATATATATATATATCATATATTATATTATTATTATAATACTATTATATATATATGTTATATTTTATTAAAATAATATCTATATTATATTATATTATATAAATATTAACTTATATATATATATAATACTTATTACTTTACTAAATATAAAATATATATATATTATATTAATTTTATTATATATAATATTATATATATTATATATTATATATAAGAACTTATAATGAGTATAATGATTATAATATTATATCATGTGCATATTATATATTAAAATCTAATTAAACTCGATATATTTTTTCTATTCAATACATTAAAAAAGTTGACTGTTCATGTATAGGTCAAGACCTAAATGCCTTCATATTATTGTAATTATTACGATATATGTTTTTATAATTTTATAAAATGAAATATACCATTTAATAATTTAAAATTTTAATATAAATAGTATTACCAAATCTTCTTTATTACTTTTATATTTACGTATTCACATACTCCGATATATATATAAAATAAAACTCTTTAAAAAATGCTATTTTATTTACATTTAAAATAGATGTATTTGTAGCAGATTCACACTTGCCATGGCTAAAAATAATGCTGAAGAATATCGACTCATTTTTTTTTGCATACGTGCTGTGCCTTTTGTTAACTATTCAAAATGCACTAATGAATTTGGTCATTAAGTTCGCTTTTACACGATACCTACTTTATCTTCAAAATATAAGTTTTAATTCTATTATTTCCTGTAATGGAGAAAACTAATATATGTCAGTCAACTCAAATATTAAACCAATGTCTTTTCTCTCCTCTTCTCTCTCTCTCTCCTCTCTTCTATATATAATAACATGTATATTAATATATATATACTTATTACTATCTATATATATATTCGTACTTATATTAATATATTTTAGTTAGATAAGTATATAGTTATATAATATATATTTATATAATATACCCTTATTATATAATCATATATAACAATTAATACTAATTATATACTCATAATATATATAATATTAATATTAATATATTATATATGTTATATATATACATATATATGTATATTATATATCTATATATAATTTTTATATCTTATACTTATTATATCTTAGAATTTATTTAGATATCTATCTATCTCTATCTTATCCATCTCCCATCGGCAGCTACCTCCATCGATCAGTACTACTTACTCAGCACCCAAACTTATCATCAGCCTTCTAATCATCCTACCATCTGCCTCTACATCGCACACTGCTACGAAGTCAATCATACGCTACTTATCTCGCTAACTATATCATAATTCCTTATCCTTACACGATCTCAAGTCGATACTCTCGACTGCTCTACTCAGAACCGTATCTCACGCGCGTCCTGATCCTGTTACCATCCACGACTTCCACTCCAATCTCTTATCATCTCCAGCTACCCTCAGTTGTCACCATCACACGCTGCGTCTATCTATCACAGCGACCTCACTAGCTTATATCTATCACGACCTGCGCTACACCTCTGAGTCTCTACACTCACTGCCACTAAGTTGCAGCACCTCCATACTTCTTCGTGAGTCGAGCTTCCCGCCCCTATCGTAATATCTGCCTGCTACTTTCACCATCCTCTCTTCCTCTATCCTCACTGTATGGCTCTCCTCCCATACGTTAGAATCGTCTATTATCTAAATCACATACCTTTAAATTAGCAGTCAATCGAATCAAATTTCAAATCACTAGGCCATTCATATGTGATGTGAATTAGAGATGAAATTTTACATGGGGAAGGAAGATATATATCACACTCTAGCACTACATGCTTCAGTGTGCTCGGTCTACTATCATATATAATATTACATATCATTATCATATCTAACTCACGCTCTCTGTCAACAACATGCTTCACTGATCGTTCCTTATTGCACTAAAGCTCATACGCTGACAGCAGAGTATCAACATGCTCCTCATTCATACGTCACACTATACTTCCAAGTCTATCTTACGACTTCACGAGATTAACCAGCACACGCAGCCCTCACGCAATCTACTTGCGCACCTTTGCGCTCCTAATCTCCCCTTAAACATAAGATATTTTGTATGATTCAGACTCCATGGATGTACCGAATCAACCAGAAAAACTCCTGTGCAGGACACAGCACCCCGTAATTTACTTAGGGGCGACGAAAGGATGGATGGTACGTAAGTGTATAAGCTCCCTCGATGCACGCTGCCGCATTGTGTCACCTATTAGAAAAGAGATTAATAGCACCAACATGCATCGCGACCGCAAAAGATAAGTAGGCGTAAGTTTGGGAAAGAAAATAAAACTTGGAATAAAGGGTTACCCAAGGGACAGTTTAATAAGCCTCTTTGGCCTTTTGATCGACCCTATCACTAAGCGGGTGAAACCAGAGTGCGTCCCCCCCCCCAGGATTATGTAGACGCAAATTACTACTCATACATTGTGGATGGCGGATGAGGCCCTTTGTATATAGCTTGGACGCAAGTGAGGGTAAGAACGTAGGAAAAAAAAGGTCTTCTTTTCTTCTCGCAGTTCTTAAAAGACTCCCAGTTTCAAAGGAGGCCGCCCTAGCAACCGTGTTTTATTTACTTGTGATGTGCAGGGTTTCAAGACATTGTGCGTCATATTTTTATCTACCTACTTCGATTCTTTATCCGATTTTTTTTTGTTTTCAATGTGTAAGGCTCAAAGGATGTTTATATTTGCTCATAAGGAGAGCCCGGAAGAGATAGGAAAATGTGTAGAAGGTGTCTTTTTAGAGAGGGAGATTTGTAGATATGAATTTCAAAATTTGTTTTTTAAAAAATGATTTCACTTAAAGTTTATAGAATGACCGCCACCAGAGAAATTCTTATCATAGATTCAGTCACGAGATTAGATCGAAAAAGATTAAGTACGAAGAGCGCCAATCTAGAAGTTAAAAGAGAAGCACGCTCAGAATTGAAATCGAATGAGAATGAAGGGGTCGATGCCATTCAGATCTCGGCAATATGAGTGATTTAGAGTTAGAATGTGCAGGTGAGAAGCAATGATCATTAATATGAAAAATTAGAATAAAGTAGGAGATTAAGCCGAACCCTGAAGGAACACTACACTATTGACAGAAAGGGAAGAGACATTAGGAAAGTCGCCTCAATCTCAACACAGGCGATAGAATCCGATTGAAACGAAAATTAGACATAAGACAGCAACAAGAGAAGGAGGTAAACCAAAGACGAGGGGAGCTTTTTCAGAGAGCCTCAGTGACGCGTGCCAAATACCCGGTCAAAAGTCTTCTATGTGTCAAGCGCCACATCGCAAGTTTGCCCCGTAGTTCCTATATGCGGAAAATACCATAATCAGTGAAGATAGGAAAGTACATCGCCAGTAGACTTCGAACGCGAAAGCGCCGTACGTGCGATCGGATAAAGAAAGGTGAATGAAATTCCAGAGGATCTAAGAAATGGAGTCGAGAAGATGTTTCAAAGACTCTTAAGATAGAAATACAAGTAAGGCTTAGGGCGATAGTTGAAGATTCCAGAGCGCTTCCTTTTTTCTGCAATAGATTGTCGCATGTGCGTGCTTTCCACGACTGAGGAAAGTGTCAGTATTGGAAGATATAGAGAATATAGTGAGTGAACGAGGCGGGGTGGAATGCTCCATCTGGCCCCACCCGTCTTCCTAACGTTCGTAGATTTTCTAGAGAGCCCAATGCAACCTGATCAAATGTATCACAGAGCAAAGGCATAGGACCCAGAGAGAAAGGCAGGAGGCAGAGGAATTGCCAGAATCGTCCCCAGGTGACGTTAGAGGATAAGAGCAAGAGCCGAACGACAGTTGGCGCTTTTCAGTGGAGTCAATAGCAACAAACATTCAGATCAGAATGAAGAGAGGAAGACAATTTAAGAAGTTGTTAAGATGTTTTTTGGAACAGGCCAGAAGATTTTCAGTAGGAGAACCAGGAAGGTTAGCGCACTTTCGTTTGATGAAAGCCCGCTTATGCTCCGTTCGCAGAGTATCCACTGCACGCATTTCATAGCTGAAGAAAATAGCAAGAGTGATAGGAGAAAGAGAATTATTTCACTCCCGATACACATGTTCTCTAGCCTTAATGCCAAGACAAGGCACGTGATCGAACCATGATTATTGAAGTGAGAGAAAAAGATCTTAGTCGAAGAAGGAATGAACCTGACTCTCCAATCAACGATTACAGCTCCTACCTATATCGCAGAAAGTTCAAAGCGTACCCAAGAGGATTATGAGAGATTTATAGTTTAGCGTAGAAGCACGCAAGGCCCCCCCCAATCGGCCTGATCAACACCAAAGTGCCAGAAAAAAACGCTAGGGCAGGATGGAGCTGTTGAAGAGAAAGAGTATTGAAAATAAGGATATAAGCCTATGTTTGCTCCCCATCACTCAATTATGAGTCCTTGTAATTGATATGAGAGAAGGGACTTAGTTGTGACTAGGTCAATGTGTTCAAGAAATGATTGGGACGATCCGGAATGTGTGTGTGTAGGATCCCTATTTAGTTGCTTCAGATCGTTGATATATATATTCTGATTATATTATATTCATTATATATACTAATATCTATATATATATAGTATATATGATATATATATATAGTATATATTATATACTTATATATATACTCATTATTATGTATATTATATTTATATGCTATTATAATATATATATATATACTATTATATATATCTATATATATACTATATTTATACTATCTATATATTACCTATTATTTATTATATACTTTATTATTCTTTTAATATAGTATTTTTTATATATATCTATATAGATATATATATATGATATAATATATATAATATATCTTAATTTATTATATATATTATATAATATTAATAGTATTATAGTATACAGTGGCGTTATTTAGTGGGGGCCAGGGCCCATGGTCCCCCCCGAAATTTATTCAGACACTAAAAAATTTTAAGATCATATCTGTTAATAATATAGTTGCAGAGGCTAAATTAATTTGTATATTAAATTAATAGCAGTCAGGAACAATCTCGTAAGTCTTTTAGTTAAAACTAAAACTTGAAGCCAATCAAAGAAAATTGCAACATATACCCAACATTCCTTCTTACAACCCACAGACTTAATATTGCAAATTCATTTTATAAGATTTTGAGATGATTTTAATCATCTAGCTTCTAGAGGAGAGTTTTTTGAATCATAAGGAAATGTGCTATGCATGTTCCTCCTTGTTGAACCAGGCATGTGTCTGTCAACATATCAACTGTAAAAGATAGTAATATTGCGTGTAACGATTCACAGGAAGATCTCGAGAAAGCCACTAATGAAGATTTGTAAAAAAAGTTAAATGAGTTATTTTTTTTACCTTATTGGACAATGGCGATCACAGCACAGATCATTCAAAAACGGCGATAGACGGATTAGTTTCTTGTTCGCAGTCACAATTTCCAAAATATTTACATCTTGTGCAAATACTGGAAAATTTTTACCATGTCTACTGCTTTACAGATTGATAGAAAGAAGCTTTTCACATTAAGACTTCTGAAAAACTTACTGAGAAATACTATTGGAGAAAAAAAGACTTACTGGATTTGCCCTTCCTCTACATACATTGAATATTGAAATAAAAACTGAAGATATATATCTCGGATTGCTCAGCTTTCATGCTCGCGATTAATTTACAAACATTTAGGAAAGGTGATTTTAGTAATTTATTTTCATTGAATCCCTTTTTTTCTTAGAAATTTTCGATTGCAGCTTGAAAAAGTTTTTAACTAATGTCAATTTGCTCTCAAGTTATATATAATATATATATATAATAATTATATATAACTATATATACATTATTATAATATAGACTAATAATAATATTAATACGTATATATATATTAATACTATAATTATATATATATATAATATTATATATACGTATATATTATATACTAGTATATATATATATACTTATATATATATAACAGAAACCATTATTGTCTGCCCCCCCAAAAAAATTTCTGGATACGCCATTGTATATATCATATATTACTTATATATATAATTAGATATATATAAATATACTAATATGTATATATATATTATATATACTATATAATTACTAATACTAATATATTATATATCTATATTATTACGATACATATATATATATATATACATATAATATACCAGTATCTTAATTATATATATATAGATATATATTAATATTATATTATTATATATATATTAGTATATATATAGTATCATATATATATTTATATTCATACATTATAAACTATATATATATATATATATAATAATTTATTATATATCTATATAAGTATACTAGTATATATATATTTTAATTAATAAAGAATGAGTTAGTTTAAAAAATTTTTTATTTATATATAGTATATTATATATAATATATAATATATATTTGATGATTATAATATATATACTAGATATATTATATATATTAATATATAATATAGTAACTATATATATACGTATTATATATATATATATATATATTATATAATATATATATTATATATATAGCAATGAAATATAAAAGTAAGGGCCCAAACTTGTGCACTATACTCAATTACTGACCTAACATAAATATTATTAACAGATTACTGTTACAACTTACATGCTTTTATAAATGACCATTGCGTCTAAGTATATCTTGCTATCCTATTAGCTCCATAATATTTATAGTATAATATATTTATATATATATATATATTATATATAATATATATACGTATATATTAGTATTATATATATATATATAATAATACTATAATACTATATCTATATATATTATATATATATATATATAATTATTAATTATATAGTTATTATTATATATAATTATTCATATATATATTATATATATAATATATTAGTATATATTTTATTTTACTATATATATTATAAATATATCTACTTAAGTATATATATATATAGATATATAGTCTATATGTAATTTATATATTCTATTATATATATATAGTATATGTAGTATATATATATATAAGCCGTCTACCTTTCGTGTAAAAATTTTATTTTATGTTTCCGTACTTATGCTAAGATTTTGCACGAGCAAAATTTTGGCATAGTCAAAATGAATATAATTATATAAACCGCTCCTTGTTAGACTACTTACAGACAAAACTAAACTCTCTAAATTCAGAACTAATTTCAGACTTAATACTTCTCCTTCCGAAAATCAACCAAGAAAACTAGTTTCAAGAAAATTTCTTATCTAAGATAGGGAGGTGACACGCGGCCTAAGTTCGTTAGAAGCGTATAAATCTTTTGAATCGCAAACTCCAAGAATCGAAAAACGTCGGCATAAGGTGAGCAACATTCGGCTAAGCTCTCAAGACTATTCAAGGTATTGATGAGAGAATATCTAACAGAACGGCCACTAATTTACATGTATATGAATTAAAATGCCTCAATTAAAATTGGTTTACACCCCTCTATTCTATAATTTATAGGGAACTTGCTTCTCAAAAACCACAAAACATTAGCAAGATCTTACCTTTAAAATTGTTAAATCGTGAGCAAGACACCACCCAGGAACTTCAATCAGTGCCTCTATTTAAAGCAAAGTAAAACAATCGAAATGAAAAAAAAAAGAAAAAATTAAATAATACTAACAAAACTTCCTAAAAATCAGGATTATCCCACAAAGGATGAGTCAAGCATAACATTATCGATGCAACTTTCTTTCTCAATTAAAATTGGTTTAAATTAATTTGTCACACAGTAAAACTCTAATATTTGGATTAATCTCAACTTAACTAACACTCAATTTACTTTATAGATATATACTTATAAATAGTTAATGGTGACGGCTATACTCCTTTATTATATTAATAAGTAATAAAAAAATATATATTATCAAATTAGAGTAAAATGCCTAAACAATATACGATGAAAGACAAAGGTGAATTATAATCCTCCTTTTGGAGGATGATGCAAATGTATTATTATTTTAAAAAAAAATTAAAGTATATATAAAATAAACTATTCCATTATGCAATTGAAGTATTTAAAATCATGGGGATAATTAATCAATATTAGAACGTAATTGATTATTAATGTTAGGACATTTTATCAATGAGTGATTCAATGGGATCTCTTACGATGGGGAATAATTCTATTATAACTTTGAAAATAACTATTCAAATATTCAATAAAGTTAATATATCAAATAATTATCTAAAATTTTTTGTATTTTTTATTCATTTTTAATGCTTTTATATTTTGCTGTATCTAACGGATATAACCAAATATACTTGTGTTTGAGTGCACCTTTCATTTTCTGTATAATATAACAATGTATTTTCTATAATGTCAATTTTAGAGACCGTAAAATTTAGATCTTCGGATGTAACCAGTAGCTTGTATTTAGAATATTCCTTGCTTTTTAATGTATACTTATTTTTGCCTTCAAATTGCTTTGTATGATGAATATTACTTAGTGTCTTTACGGGTACTAATATAATATGTCTTTGCATTGTTACAATTGTATGTTTATCTATTTTAAAGGTTATTATTCAGTTTTAACGAATTTTGAAATGTTCTGTATATAGTGCTCCTCTCTAAATGCCCCCAAATATGTATAATTTGATATTGAAGGTGAGTTTTTATATCTTGTAATAATTATTATAAACATACATCTCAACTACTAATTGTATTAAGATAGTCGGAAGTAATTTACATCCATATATAATATTTATAAAAAAAATTTTAATTATTAATAAAAGGTAATATCATATTGATGCTAAATTGCGCAATAGCAAAATTTTAGACATAAGATAAACACGATAAATGAAATGAAATGTATATAACAACGCATTAGTGTAGATACTCAACACACCAAAAACTATACTACTCTAAAATCAGGACTTAATTCACAGAAACTTAATATATTACTCTCAGAAAATCAATTCAAAAAACCAAATCTCAAAGAAATTCTATCTCGGCAGATAAGCCGAGGTAAAACGGCCGGCGAAGTCATCGAAAAGCCGAATCTTTGAATCGCCAAAAGACTCATAAATTAGAACGAAAATCACCGCCAGCCCAAAGGGAAGGCAAACAGTTCTGATAGCCAGACTTATCAAGAATTTGTGAGAAGCATATACCAAGCAATAAAGACAAAGTTTACCATTATATTTTTACAACGTGTCCTCGTAAAACACCTCGAAGCCGAAGCCGTCAGTGCTGGCGGAATCGTTCTTCCTGAAACCGCTAAAGAAAAACCACAAGAAGCAAGCTTACCTCGCACTCGGCACTGGTGGGAATAGATATACAAATTAAAAAAGCCTAAAGAATATTGCATTTCTTATATAATCTTTATATAACTTATTTAATAGTCTACTATTTAGTATTATTATATAGTATACAAGTAAATAAATTGAAGGATCAGAACAGACATAAATAAACAACTGCTTTACTTTTTTTATGTATTATATATATATATACTATATTTTGTCTTTTATAGTGAACTATGATATTTAGTTACTTATATCAGATATCTGGCTGCACCCCAAAGTATCCGATTATTAATATAGTATATAATATAAATATATAGAATTTATAATATAGAGTCATATATATAAATAAATGTATTATTTATATACCTTTTAAGTATATTTAATTAGATATATCCATAATATATATAATGATATAATATATATAATATACTATAATATATAATTATAATATTATAATATCAATTATTATATACTATATAGTCAGTCTCAGAGATATACTGGTGATAGCCACACAAGAACGCAGATTAAATACATACGATAGCTGATATAAAAGATCTCATATAATATTATAATATTATAATGATATATAAATAATAATACTAATGATATATATATAATATATATAATAATTATATTAGTTAATTATATAATAATATACTAAACTATAATATACTTATATATCAATATACCTTAATTAATATGTAGATTATTTTGGAATAGATAATATATTAAATATAATATATATTATAATATATAATATATAACTAGACTATATATATATAATTAATTATTATTTATAGTATATATTTATATATATTATTAATAATTAATATATATATAATATAATTATTAATTAATAATTTATAATATATAAAACGTCCAGTTTGGAGGGATTAATTATTGTCTTTGCACCCTAAGTAAAGTATTTTGGGTAATACTCACGTAGTTAGTTCTAGAGTGATTAGTTAATATTTTAAGGGCAAAGGTGACGTCACGCTCTTTCGATAAAAAAAGGTATCATTTTATATATTTACGTTACGTAGCCGAAGACGGTACTCAAGTTGAATACTATATGTCGTAAAGACCATTCGATTGCATCTATACATTAATCTTTAGGTATTTTTCATGAAGACTTGCTATGCATTAATCAACGTTGGCCCCCTGGAACTGCTATGAGCTACTTCATCATTACGCGACACAATCGCACAGTAGGGATTCATGGGTAGGTGTTTTTACCCCTCCTCTGTTGTCTGGTGACTTGTTGATCATTTATGTACGGCTCCTCGAGTGCGTTTTTAAACTCCTTGCTACTCTCTGAGTGTGGAGTTTTATTACCCTACCTGATTTCCTCTTCAGGGGTGTTTTCACTGCACTCAGTAGCGTTCCCTGAGCGTTTTTTACCCACCTTGATGCATTGTTCTATGTGGCTGTTTTCTAACCTCCTCCTGCTCTGTGTCCAACGAAGCCCCAGGCCCCGCACCACACACTTCTCTGAGGTTCGTTTTAGTGTACTCTGCTCCACTCTCACGGGTATCGATGCTCGGCAGGTTCCCAACCCTTCTTACCTGTTTCTTATGCTCTTAAGGTTAGTTGATCTACACTACCACATTCGTTAATATATACATCTCTATTAATCTAAATACCAGTACATTCAATGTGTAGTGCACATTAACTCTCGTGCGCTTGGTCATTAGCTCTCTTCTTTCTCCATCAAACCCTCTTATAGTCATCATTTCTACAACGCGGGAATCATAAATGATACTAATTAAAGTCGCACTGAACTTGAGGATTCGATTTTTTGTTCACGTTTTGCAAATTATCTAATACTTTTGCTTTATAAAGCATATCACGCAACTGAAAAGAGCTTTATGATAAAATTGCTTGAACTAACCTCTGATCTTAAATTTATTTCTAGTTGTTCTCAATACCTCAAAAACACAATTTCTTAATCTATCTCTATTATATGATATTTCCTAAACATATAACTAATACCTTCTTGGCAATTTTATATTCTTAGAGTTTCTTTTCATTGTAATGTTTCTTGAAAAGATCACACATTCTTTTTCACACTAAATATTCTTCATAAAAAGGTTGACTGTTCTAACAGGGATTTAAAACTTCTTCATTTCTTCGCGGTTGCGCTGCTGCTAACATTGTAGTGGAATATCTTTTCATCCTTGTACGGAATAAGCATTACAAACTTTGGATAATTTCTTTCATAAAAAATCATCTTGAATTGTCACATTTATACTCCTTACATTATCGCTATTACAATGAACATTGTTCTTGTGAACAGTTTACTTGAACATTCGCCTCATTGCTCTCTTACACTTTTCTATTCAACTTAAAGGAAACAGAAAATTCCAAAGCTAAAAATAAAGTCCGGGAAACACAAGAAAGTGAAAAATTAAATAAATAAAAGTAAGGAAAAAAATGCAAATAAAAACTTAACAATTGAAACAAAAAAAAAAAAAGAAAGAAAAAAAAAGGTGATGAAAGGGCTGGCCGAATACCGAAATTTTCCACACCATACCACATCGCACCCCCCGGTGTGTCAAACAACTCTAGAAAATGTTGATTTTGTATGTAAAATAAAATAAGGGTTTTAAACGCCGTAGATTATATAAATAAATATATATACGAGTATATATATATATATATATATATATATATATATATATATATATATATATATATATTATATATATATAATATATATATATATATATTAATATATATATATATATATATATATGTTATATAATATATATATATATATAATATATATATATAATATATATATATAATATATATATATATATATATATATATATATAATATAATTTACATATAGTATATATATAATAATATATATATAATTATATTATATTTTTATATAATATATTATATATATAATATAAGATTAATATATATATATATATTAGAGGGTAGCGGATATCTGAATCCTCATATGCGGATATTCACATCATTATTCTCTATCCGCATCCGCATTTGCATCCGCATAATTTTTTTTGCGATAGCGGATAGTATTCATTTATGAATTATGAGACTAATATGTTTCCTTCAACTTTCTGTAAACGCAAATGTTCAGGCTCGCTGGAGGTAGTTAGTTATACATGCGTTGAGACGTGGAGAAATAAAGGAAGGCTGTCTTCCTACGCTTAGAACAAACCCAAAGGTGAAATGCCTGACAGGTGATGATAATGATTTTAGATAATTGTATTATTCTTTTTAAACCATTTGAAGAGGGAACTAAAGGACTATTAGCTCAGAAAATTCTTGTTTGTCAGAAGGGATTCCTCTAGTTGCAACGCTGAAAAGC
>JABUQX010003313.1:27500-35000 GCA_015478945.1 Trachelipus rathkii | reverse complement strand
ATATATATATATATATTATAAATATAAAAATATATATAAAAATATATATATATATAAAAAAGTACTAATATATATATATATAATATATTATATATATATAATATATATTATATATATTATATATATTATTATAGGTATATATATATATATATATATATATAATATATATATTATATATATATATATATAATATATATATAAATATATATAATATATATATATATATATATATATATATTATATATATATATATATATATATAAAACTATAAATATATAGTATATTTTATCTAACATAAATTATATATATATAATATATATATATATATATATATATATATATATATATATATATATATATATATATATATATATATATATATATATATATATATATATATATATATATATTATATATATATATATATATATATATAAGTGCTAGTTAAAATAAACTTCCGGTCAAGATTTTAGTGAAACTTATAAGAATTGATTGTTTTCAACTGTAATGAAAAAAACGTTAAAAAATAAAAATAAAAAAAGTAAAAAAATAAATAAATAAATTAAACGAAAAAAAAAAAGCTGAAAAAGCTTTGAAGTTTTCACATTCAATATTTATAATATTTGTTTATGGAACATCTTAAGAATAATACCGAGAAAAGCCGATTTTCGGGAAACTTTGAATGAAATATTTGAAATGTAAAAAAAAATTAAAGAAATGACCCTGAGAAAAGCTATGATGTCTACTAATATGATATTTATAGCGTCAAAATTAAATCTTACTGACAGATACTTCGTTTTCATTGTTTTCAAAGGCATATGCTGTTGAAGAAATATAATATTTTCTAACCACTCACGGGTCTGGAAGTACTTGGGTAGAGGCCTCCCTAGAAAAATGCTTATGTGCCATGCATTTATATTTCTCGAATCTTTTATTAGTATTTTTATTCTTCACGAAAATTTTTTAAAAATTTCTTTAAGTATCATGAAAATTGGGACCTGGATCTATTTTGGAAAGGTCACACATGCACACACACACACACACACACACCTACACACACACAAACACACACACACACACACAAACACACACACACACACATATATAACATAAAAAATATATATATATATATTTGATATGTATATAGTATAATATATATATATATTATATATATTTATTTAAATAAATATTTTTTAGATAATATATATATATATATAGTTTTTGGGACTTGCCTCGATGGTCAATGAAAACATGCTTTGATCTCATACAAAATGCCAGGTCATCAAGAGGACAAAAAATTTCACGTTTGCCAGAAATTATAGGATACATATTATATATATATATATATATATATATATATATAATATATATATAATTATATATATATATATATATATATATATATATATATATATATATATATATATATAGTATATATATATTATAATAATATATATATATATATTATATATATAATTGCCACACCACTGTTCAAGGAGGGGGTGTTGTACGCTCAAAAGTTCACTCTCTAACGCAAATTACGCAAGATGAGCACAGACGCAGTCTTTAAAGTGAGGGAGATTGAATTCAGCAGGAAACACAGATGATGGAAGATAATCACGGAACAGAGGTGCAGGGAAAAAGGAAACACCCGCAGCGAACTAGCTGGAAATTACCAAATATCAACACAAAACCTCGTGCGCGATACAGCACTCTTGTTGCCACGAGGGCTCGTAAAGGCGGTGGCACGCGATTGACAAGTTCCATAGAGCACCTGCTGCTGCGGTACCTATAGAAAATAGATAAAGCACCAACATATGTCCGCAAAGATAAAGGGTCAAGTGAACTGGAAAGTACAGAACAGTTTATAAGCCTTTTGGCCTTTGCCTCAACCCTGTCCAAAATCAGGGTGAAATTAGAGCCCCCCCCCCCAGATATGAGAGCTGTATTCCAATCAAGGGCGTATGAGACCCTTGTATAGCTGGAGTAACTGAGAAGAGGAAAAAAAGTCTCTCAGTCTAAACAGAACTCCCAGTTTCTTTGAGGCCGCCCTATCAACCGTTGTGATGTGAGGCTTCCAAGACAGTTTTTTGTTAATGTCAAGGTCAAGGATGTTTATATTGTCAACAGGTGAGACGAGAGAATCGTCGAAATAGATAAGAAACTTAGAAGGTGTTTTAGAGAGAGAGAGATTTGAAGAAGTTGAGTTTTTAAAGAATTGAAATTTTATACATGTTGTGCAGGACGACCCCACCTGAAACTTCATCCAGACAGCGAGGAATAGAATCGGAAAGATTAAGACGAGAGGCAATTCTAGAAGTAAAAGAGGGGGCAGAATTAAAATGAGTTGATAAATGAAGGGTCAAGTCATCGGCATATGAGTGGATAGAGTTAGATGTGCAGGTGAGAAGATCATTAATGAAAAGTAGGAATAAAGTAGGAGATTAGACAGAACCCTGAGGAACACCACTATTGACAGAAAAAGAAGAAGTCGCCCCATCAACAACAGCCGACATTGAGCAATTTGAAAGAAAGATAGACATGAGTAAGCAAAGAGAATTAGGAAACCCAAAGGAGGGGAGCTTGGAGAGAAGTTACGAGTTCGATACCGGTCAAATGCTTTGGATATGTGAAGCACTACCAAACAAGTCTCCCCGTAGTTCTTAAGAGCGGAAAACCATAAATCGGTTAGATTGGAAAGTATTTCGCCAGTAGACCTCGAGCTCCGAAAGCCGTACTGTTGATCGGAAAGAAGGGAATGAGATTTCATATGATCTAAGAAGTGTGAGTTGAGAACGGTTCCAAGGATCTTAGATAGAATACAAGTGAGGGCTATAAGGCGATAGTTAGAAGAATCAGAGCAGCTTCCTTTTTACGGAATAAGTTGGACATGTGCGTGCTTCCAACACTAAGTTAAAGTGTTAGTATTGAGACATAGAGTATAAAGTTGAACGAGGAGCAGGGTCATCACGGAAGCACACTCCCTCAAACCTCGGGGAGTAATCCCATCCGTGCCACCCTCCTTTCTAACGTTCATAGATTTCAGGAGCCCATGCACCCGATCAAATGTAAGGAGGGGTTGAGGAATTGCAGAATCGTCTAGGGTTGAGTTAGAGGAAAATAGTGAGGCCCGAAGAGGTTGGCCTTTTCAATTGGAGAATTAGCAACAGAACCATCAGATCGAATAACAGGAGGAAAGGCAGATTTACATAAGTTGTTAGAGACGTTTTTGGCAGGATGCCAGAAAGATTTGTCAGTAGGAGAACCAAGGAGGTTTGCGCACTTTCGTTTGATGAAAGCCCGCTTTGCTCGTCGAAGAACATCCCTGCAACGATTTATAGCTGAATGGAAATTAGCGAGAATGTGAGGAGAACGAGAACTTTTTCTACTCACGAAACGCACTGTCTCTAGCCTGAATGGCCAGAGAACAAGCCCGATCGAACCATGATTTTGAGGGGAAAAAGATTTAGTTGAAGAAGAAAGAACCTTCTTCTTCTCTTAAACGATTACAGCTCCACTTATCAACCAAAGCTGAAAACTTCACCAAAGTTAAAGCAGGGCATCAAAATACGGTTAAGCGAGAAAGCGCACGCAAGCCCCCCCCCAATCGGCCTTATCAGAGTGCCAGAAAATAAACGCTATAGGCAGGGATGGAGCTGTTGGAGAGAAAAAATTAAAATTAATTTTTCTAAGGTTGTGGGTCGATTTACCAATAGGAGCGCAAGTGGTGTAATTATAGAGAAAAGGACGTAGTGGTGATACATAGGTTCAGAGTGTGTAAAGAATTGGTTGGACGACCCGGAAAGTGTGTGGGTCTTTAATTAGTGCCTCCAGATCGCTGAGAGATGCACTGAATGATTCGCGCATCCTCCCCACCTAAATCAGTAAGAGAGAGAGAAACCCAACCATTCAGTGTTGTGTACATTAAAATCCCCTAGACAAGTGTACTATATATATTATATTTAATATAATATATATATATATATATAATTTATATATATATATATATATATATTTTATATATATATATATATATATATTATATATATATATAATAAATTCTGTGTTTTCCAGAGTGCGGGACGGTTTTGACCCAGCTCTTTCCCGCAACCTCCCACCCATTTGAAAAGTTATATATATATATATATATATATATATATATATAATATATAATATATATTATTATAATATATATATATATATATATATATATATTATATATATAATATATAATATATTAATTATATATATATATAATATATATATATATATATATATATATATTATATATATATATATATATATATATATATAATAAATATATATATAATATATATATATATAATATATATATAAAATTATAATATATATATATATATATAGTATATATATATATATATATATAATATATATATATTTATATATATAATATAATTATATATATATATATATATATATATATATATATAATTATCATATATATAATATATATATATATATATAATAGTTTCATGAGGCTAACAAGGGCCGGCACTTATTACTCGAAAGGCTTTTGCAACTAAAATACCATATTAGTATATTAGTAAACCACAATATTATATTCTCTTGCCGCAATTGCAACATTATAAAAAGTAGTCGGTTATTTTGCTTGAGGAATATAATTTGTAATTAAAATATGACAATTAACATTACTTTAAAAGAGCATACCCTTATTTTTCTTTAAATTCTTCTCTTCCTTTTCTTAAAAAGATTTTTTCTTTTCCTTTTCTTCTGAACGACTTTTTTCCTTTCTGATTTTGGCTTGATACAAGTCAAAAACCTAAATTGTTAATTTAAGATTTCGATCCTTTTCTTTGACTTTGTCTCCATATATAAATATATATTTATCAGCTGACTAGAATATGAAATTTTTTCTTAAAATTTGCACAGTACTTGAAAATTCAATTCACTGAAAAAAAACGAATTAAAATTTTTTTATTTAGGTTTTGCATAAACTCTGCAACGTTACATTCGAGCAATATATAAAAACAATAATATTGCTAACGCAATCACATATGGATGCATTGTAAAACCATATCCATGGTAGATTGGATAAAGCTTTACTAGTATCGAACCAGCAGTCAAACGAATTATAGGAATTAAAACTATATTCAATATGCAAAACAATAATGTGCGGGACTCCAATATATGTTGCAGTGTATACATATGCACGGCAGACTGAAAAGCTTCACGAAGTATCGAACCAGCAGGGTCAAACGAAGTATGGAGTCAAAACAACTACACGTCAAAACATGTAAAAACAATAACTGTGAGCATCACATATGATGCGTGGAAAACATATAAATGGTAGTACTGGTTAAAAGGTTCATAGGTATCGAACAGCAGTCAAACGAAAATATAGGAGTCACAACTACATCAAACCATGTAAATAAATTAATTTCTGGACGCTTCCATACGAAGAACAGGTATTTTATGGTTTACAAGGGCTTCGTTGCTTCCTTTGCTGCTGTATAGGAAGAATTATTGGGAAATTTCTTTTGAAAATGCAATGACTGGACTTTCCTTCTTTACCGAAGTCATTTTATTAAAATAAAATTATGGTCGGCTGATCGGCCATAAAACAAAAATGAGATCCAATTCCCCTTTTATTATTATTATATTATTATTATTATTTATAAATATTATAATTAATTCACATTTAGATTATTATATTATTAATTGCGCTACATATTTTATTGTTATGTTATGATTAAGAGAGAGTTAAGTTTGTCATAATTAATTTTTTATTAATTATTAAATTATTATATATTATTATTATTTATTATTATTATATTATAATATTAATAAGATTTTATTATTATATTATTATTATTATTATTATTATTATTAATTATTATTTATTATTATTATTATATATTATTATTATTATTATTATTATTTTTATCAATTATATAATTATTAATAAAATTATTATTATTATTATTATTATTATTATTATTATTATTATTATTATTATTATTATTATTATTATTATTATTATTATTATTATTATTATTTGTAGTAGTAGTAGTAGTATAGTAGTAGTTAGTAGTAAGAGGGCCATAGTAGGTGTAAGTAGAAAGAGGGTATTATTTTTCAATACAAGAATGAAAGATTAGCATTTAAGAATATATATATATATATATATATATATATAGATATATAGATTATTTAAAGATAGAAAATAATAATATATATATATATATATATATATATATATATATATATATATATATATATAATATTTATAATTCTGTAAATATAGTGTGTATTATATATATATAAAATATATATAATGAATATGTGTGTATTGATGATATATATAATTGGGATGGGGCCGGATATCCGCAAAACTATCCGGTATCCGGCCTATCCGGCCAAGTTTTTGACTATCCGGTATCCGGCCGGATATCATTGTTATCCGGCCGGATAACCGGATAATTACTTCCCTAGTAGGTTCTTCCTCGTTTAGGGAAATATTCAAAATAATTTGAAAAATTATATATATATATATATATATATATATATATATAATATATAAATATAAAAATAATAATATTTTTATTATATAATATATATATATATATATAATATATATATATATTATACTGTGTTTAGAATTTCGATGTTGGGTACCAATGTTAGTATTATTTCATTCATCATTTATGTTGGACTGTACAATACAATTTATCTGAAAATTGGGTTGGTGACACGTTTCATAAAGTATGGTAAAAAATGGTAATTTTAAATAATTTATAAATATATTAAAAAATTAAAAAAAATAGTAAAAAAAATATGATATTTATAATGGAATTAAGCTACTAAGACACATGTTAATGCAATTTTTACCACCATAATTTTATTCTCACGTTTAAGTATTGTAATTACTAAATAGTAATTACCACTGCTTATTTTAACGTGTTTAAGCATTGTATTATTTACCAGTATATATACGCACATTCTCAGAAATTTATAATAAAAAAAAACACGAATTTATTCTCAATGTTACGCCGCCTTTCAGTATAAAATATAAAAATCAGAGCAATTCATTGCACAAACTTGATAATAATCGAAGGTTGGAAATAAATGATACGTCGCTATAGAAAAAAGTGTGCTCGAATAAAATGTAATATCGATGTATAAACTTATAGGACCAATCGCGAACTAAATATTATCGATACTGAGAATCGGTCGATGAATAGTAACACTTCAATATCATTTATATATTGATAAAAAATACAAAAAAAAGAAAAGAAAAAATATAAAAAAAAAAAAAAAAAAAAAAAAAAAAAAAAAAAAAAAAAAAAAAAAAAAAAAAAAAAAAAAAAAAAAAAAAAAAAAAAAAAACGATTTTCGGTGTATCGCTATCAAAAAACGTACAAGATGGCCAACGTTGTAAAAATTTGTGACTATAAAAATTTTGGCATTTCCACTGAAACTACAATGTTTTTGCGTAGTACC